>NW_020869522.1:546582-556582 GCF_003789085.1 Penaeus vannamei | reverse complement strand
CGTTCTTTTAATTGATTAATTATTTAATTAAATTGGTGAATTGATAAGAAAGATCCTTCAATTGACAGATCAGACTATATTCTAAAAGTCCTGAAAATTCCTGTTGAATATCTTTTAAATTTACAAAGTTATGATTATTTCTTTTCAGTTTCTGTTGAGCAGCGATCACAGTATCACAGATCAATTACATGTAAAACAAAAGGGACAATTAGCTCGATTTATAATAACACTAAAACTGACATAACCAATTTTAACGATCTTGGTGTCATTTGTTTGTTTTTCCTAGCTCTATCTGAACTTTTCTTATTTTATTTTAAAGTTTTTTTCTTTCTTTTTCTTTTTTGTCACATACCTACCCAGTGGCTTCAACTCGCCTTCAATAGCTGCAGCACTTTTTGAGCAAGGTTATCAAGAGGCTGTGGTGGTGGACCTCCCCCAGTTTTCTTTATCCTATAGCACGAACATTTATTTTCATACTTATCAATTTTATGATCTCTATATGCTCTTTTACAACTTAAAAGAGGCACTCGTATTAAAAGATGCCAAATGGTGCTGCTCTTGACATCATGTTTAAGCAGGAAGTGTCTGCAATCCTCAAATTTCGCTTCAAAGTTAAGGTTTTGTTCGCTTAATAGCAAAGAATGTCATGAAAGGTAGCCCTTTTCCTGGAGTTCAAAGGCCATCTGTGGACCTCGAAGGTAGCAGCGGCGGTGGCATTCCCTGGCGGTGTTTTTGTTTTCATAGTACGGATTCGAGTCGCTGTACAAAGGTGAAAGTAGAGCCTTCATCCCCCTGACCCCTCTTCCCCAACACACGATTCTGAGCCGTTCCTTTGAGTGCTGCCAGTATGTAACTACATGACGTCAGGCGGACAGGCAGTACGGGAGGCTAGAGATTGAATTATTCCTAAATCCCTTCCCCTTTTGCGTGAATTTAGTGTGTTGTAAAATTGAAAGGATCTGTCGAGCTCGAATGCTGCAGCGGCGGTGGCATTCCCTGGAGGTGTTTTGTTTTTATAGCAAGGATTCGAGTTAATGACAATTTATATTGTCGATATAGCATTATAAAGTATTAAGAATGAACAATATATATATATATATATATATATATATATATATATATATATATATATATATATTGTATTCCCTCAGAAAATGACTTACGACATGTGGCGGTTCTTTTTGCACACTGCTTTTAATTCTTTATTTCCAGTGTTGTTATTTTTACAAAGTGTGGCTGGATGTATTCCTTTGTAATATAACTAAATTATACATCTTTCTTAAATGTATTTACATAACACTAGCGACAAGAAAAAAACATTAAATTAATGAGAATGAGAGGAAATTTGAAGAAATACTTATACTTCAAAAAAAAAAAAAAAAAAATCGTATTAATAATTCAGGATATTTGGGAAATCAAATAAATATTCTTTAAAATTCTGGAACAAAAATACGGATTATACACCTCATGGGACAGAGAGGGACAAGCAATTCAACGACTGGGAAAAATGAATCAGTGTTTGAGTGTTCATTACCTCCGCCAAGGAAGCGACGCTTTTGCTAACGTTGGTTAAGTTGTCTGTCACTTGGTTAGCAGGATAAACAAAAAATTATAAAAAGATCTTCATGATTTTTATTCATTTATTAATTATTATTATTTTATTTATTTATTTATAAAAAGATCTTTATGATTTTTATTTATTTATTTATTATTATTATTTATTTATTTTTTACAGGTTTGTCTTACCCTAACTTAAATGCCAATACTAAGGCGGTTATGTTTACGGACGTCACCTGTGTACTTGAGAAAGAAGAATGTAATTACTCAAGTGACTCCATTACCTTCGCGGAGATATGCGCCCTCTGAGTGTTTCTAATCCATTTATTTATTCAGTTTTTATCACCGTTATCATTATTTTGGCATGCAAGGGAATGGTGCAAATATTGTTTGGGGTAATTGACTTATCATTTGGGTCAATACCCCGTTTGGTAATTTATATACAAGTGTAAAGAACATAAGGGTACTAAAGAATAATAATAATAAAAAAGAATGTGAATACAGCCTTCGAGATGGTAACATTTGTTGGGAGATTTTTTTTTCCGACATTAAGTTTTCAGATTTGTTTAATTACTCTCTTGTTAACAAACAACTTTTGTGTTATATTCTTTTATGGAGAGGAATTCTTCGAAAGTTTTGAATTCATTCATAAAGTTTATTGAGAGTTCTGTTATTTGTTTTGCTGTCATCTCGGCACTCTTCCTGTATATATATATATATATATATATATATATATATATATATATATATATATATATATATATATATATATATATATATATGTAAGTGTGTGTGTGTGTGTGTGTGTGTGTGTGTGTGTGTGTGTGTGTGTGTGGTGTGTGTGTGTGTGTGTGTGTGTGTGTGTGCGTGTGTGTTTGTGCGCGCGCGTGCGTATGTGTTATAAAGAAATGAATATATATATTTTATACATATAATAAATGTATGACGCTGATCAGAGGAAATTAATAATCAAGAAATGAAATGAGAACAGTACTAACGTAGTCATTAAATTAAATAGAATTGAAGAATGAAGAGAGAAAAATTAAACCTGATGAAAAGATTGTAAGCACTTATAATTTGCTTGTTTCAGTAACTTCAGTACTTCACATGATCCCAATCTCAAAGCAACTCCCTCGGACAAATTAATCACGCTCAGACGCATTGCACTTCATATATTTCTATTACAAGTTATAGATGGACAAATGACACATTGAAGCATCTAAACACTTAAAAAATTTTGTTGTAAAGAAATAGCAAATTGCGACGCAACGTCCTTTGGTTTTATTTATACGTTGATGACTGAGGAGAAGATAAGAAGTTTCACCTACATCTATAACTTTTTCTTAATGCAAATTAGAGAGGAGTTTAGTAGACTTTGCTAGTAGTAATCATGTAATTCTGATGATATAAGGCCTTTTCTTTGTTTGAATATTTTCTTCATCTAATCATTACGTAGCATTTTGTGTTCGAAAATACCTGACCCTATCAAGGAAAGGAACAATATAGGCCTACTTCATATCAAACAGAAATTGAAACATTCATTCTGGGCTTTTTTTCCTCATCCTGTTAAGTTCTCTTACTTTTTAAAGCATCATACTAGAAATGAGTTTAAATTTACTATAACACCCCCCCCCAAAAAAAAAGTCCATCAGAAAACGAGTTCGTAATTCATAAGGTCGTAACATAATATAAATATAATCCCTAATAGTCCTTGAAGGTTATTTATATATATATATAAGTTACTATACAGACATACACATACTAAAACACACACGCGCACATACTCATACCCATCCACACACGCACACGTATACGCACACGCACACGCACACGTACACACACGCGCATTTATCTGTGTGTGTATGAAATTCGAAACACGTACAAAGGTGAAAGTAGAGCCTTCATCCCCCGCCCCTTCCCCAAACACGTTCCTAAGCCGTTCCTTCTTTGAATGCTGCCAATCTACAACCACGTGACGTCAGGCGGACAGGCAGTACGGGAGGCAAGAGATTGAATTATTCCTAAATCCCTTCCCCTTTTGTGTGAATTTAGTGTGTTGTAAAATTGAAAGCATCTATATTATAACGAACTATATTGCATGTATATGATCAATTAAGTCATCAGTATAAATGGCACGTGAAACATTAAAGAGAAAAATCTTTGTATAACGAAGTCCAACAAATCAATAAATATTGTGAAGTAAGTAAAAGTTCAAAGAACGTAAGATATTGAACGTACTTTTCATTTATTATAATATATATATATATATATATATATATATATATATAATATATATATATATATATATACATATATAATCGACAAATGTATTTATCATTTAGCAACATTATCAAACGAAATAGTATTAATGATATATATATATATATATATATATATATATATATATATATATATATATATATATATAATATATATATATATATATATATATATATATATATATATATATATATATATATATATATATATATATATATATATGTATGTATGTATATCAGCCATAGTCCATTATATTAAATTACCTAATAAAACAAATTACAAAAAAAAATCGAAATAGCAAACACCTTAAAAAAAAAATTTGCTCTGGAGTTCGTTCGCCGAGAAATCACCAACACTGAAATCCTCCTTATAAACCACCTTAACAAAGGCACACACAATCCCACGCAACACAAAACTTGCCTCGGGCTCGAGACTCGCCTATTCTGGTCCTTCAAACGAGCCAATCACCAATGCCTCGTTTGGGAAACCCTCGTTGAGGCGCTTTAACACCCTCATTTGGCTATTCCTCTTGCAGGTAATGGAGGGCGAATTGGTACCTGGGAACACCTGGTGCCTAGAACTAATGAATGTCTGGGAAGCCAATGCTCTAGGGGTCTATCACTGCCTCGGTTGAATGTAGGTGTTTGTGGATTGGGAGGGAAGAGGAGGAGGAGGAGAGGAGGGAGGAGGAGGAGGGGAGGAGGAGGAGGAGGAGGAAGGAGGAGGAGGGAGGAGGGAGGAGGAGGAGGAGGAGAGGAGAGGAGGAGGAGGAGGAGGAGGAGGAGGAGGAAGGAGGAGGAGGAGGAGGAGGAGGAGGAGGAGGAGGAGGAGGAGGAGGAGGAGGAGGAGGAGGGAGGAGGAAGGAGGAGGAGGAGGAGGAGGAGGAGGAGGAGGAGGAGAGGAGAGGAGGGGAGGAGGAGGAGGAGGGAGGAGGGAGGAGGGAGAGGAGGAGGAGGAGGAGGGAGGAGGGAGGAGGGAGGAGGGGAGGGAGGAGGGAGAGGAGGAGAGGAGGAGGAGAGGAGAGGAGGAGGAGGAGGGAGGAGGGAGGAGGAGGAGAGGAGGAGGAGGAGGAGGAGGAAGGAGGAGGAGGAGGAGGAGAGAGGAGGAGGAGAGGAGGAAGGAGAAGGAGAAGAGGAGGGAGGAAGGAGAGAGGAGGGAGGGAGGGAGGGAGGAGAAGAAGAAGGAGAGGAGGTGAAGAAGTAGGAGAAGGAGAAGGAGTAGGAGAGAAGGAGGAGGTGAAGAAGAGAAGATAAGAGAAAGAGGAGAAGAGTTGGGTTGGGTTTGGAGTTAGGAAAGAAGAGGAAAGAAAGATGGCGACGGTGCTGCTACGTCTTTCAAAAAGCAATATTTATTCATTTATTTACTTTATTATTTATTTTCCATTATTATCTATCATCTTTATCATTATTATAATGATACTAGTGATTATTACTATTACTATTATTATCATCATTACTATGATTATTATTACTATTATCATTATTGATAATGATGACGCAGGGGAATCGTAGGTAAATTTTTGCTATAATGACTGCCTGACTCATAATATTAGATTTATTTTACTTTTTTATTATTCTGTTCATTGACTTATTGCGTTATCTCTTTGTGCTCTTTCTCTGCCTGTCTCTCTCTTTCCCTCTCTCGCTCTCTCTCTGCTTCCGTCCCTCCCTCCCGCGTTCTCTCTCTCTCTCTCTCTCTCTAAAGTAATTCAAGAACTTTTTCCTATGCTTAACCCTTTTCGAAATCGCTCTTCACGCCGACCCTTTTACACAGAACAAGTCCGTTTTTATAAAAGACGGGAAAAAAACAAAAGAAATAAATGTAAATGAGACGCACCGATCGTGTTTTTTTTTTTTTGTTTTTGTTTTTTTTGACACGCTGTACGAGTAAGTTTTTCTCACATTCCGTCGAGAATTTTTCTGCAAGTCGCGTGGAGCACAGTCTGGAAAATGCAATTCCTTTCCTTCTTCTCTTTCTCTAGTTCTCTATTACACACACATATGTAAGTGTGTGTGGGTGTATGTATGTGTGTGTGTGTGTGTGTGTGTGTGTGTGTGTGTGTGTGTGTGCGTGTGTGTGTGTGTGTGTGTGTGTTGTGTACACATACTCACATACATATTCATAGGCAAGATATACACTGCGTTTCATTCCTATCATCATGCGTTAATTAATTTCATCCGTACATAAATTTCCGCTCCCGTCAACTACAAATGCACATATATCTAAATAATAAACTTTTGTACCCGTCCACCTTTCCGTTAATAGCTACAAAACTTGCAAATAAAAATGACTCCATTATTTGTACGGCATTCCGATTTGACTATAATTGGAAAATAATCATTTAAAAGAAATGATGCCATCAAAAATACACAGTTCTAATTACTTGTGAAGGACTTTTAAAATATTATGCATAAGCTTGTACCATATGAGGAAAAGGATATTTTACTGTTTGCTATTAGATATACTAGCTATTAGATATACTAACACAAAACCATACATTTCAATTTTCTTCTTTCTTGCCACTATTAATAGGGAAGATACTGCACACCTTGCGTATTACACACTTGTCTTAATCAAAGTTTATTTAGTATCCTTGCATTATGCAATCTCTCTCTTTCTCTTTACCTACCTGTTTGTCTGTCTATCTAGTTATCTATCTATGTATCTACTTCTATACTTACCTATCTACCTGCATAAATCACGTAAAGCACTAATCATTGTATTCATAATTTGATATAAAGGATACGTGATTTCTGTTCTCCTATTTCTCTTGTAAAACACTACAACAACATATGTATCATTTCATAATATTCCTTTATATTCTCCGATTTCATAGATGAACACGGCGTGATAAAGTTTTTTTTTTTTTTTTTTTTTTTTTTTTTTTTTTTTTTTTTTGGCTAGGAACATCCATTCAAAACAAAAGCTTTCAGAGTTATACCTCGTAAAAAAAGGCAGGGAATTGCAATGTTTAGGACAGTGGTTTTCCCTTTTTTTCTTACAATCGCAAACCTTTTTACTAACTTCCAACACATTCACTACCCTCCAATAATCAGTACAAGGATTTGTTTATCTAATTATAATACATTATTCCTTAAAGTCACGACTGCCTTGTAACTATCAAACTTGTAGGTTCACCAGCTTAAAACCATTGGATTATGTGTAGAATTGAATGCGTGTTCATTTTTTTTTTTTTTTATATCCTTATTTTATATGATTCACTACATCGTTTCATCACATAATGTAGGTAAATGTTATTGATAAAAAATATAATGGGATATATATTTGATCACCTGTTTACGTTCCTTTTCTATTAGTATATCTCACCAATGTTATGAGACTCGTTAGAATGATCTGAATTCCCCCAGAATTGTTCTCTGTTGACAGGTTTTCAGATTTTTATTATTATTATTATTTTATTATTATTTTTTTTGGGGGGGGGGAGGGGGATTGCCTCCAGATCTGCAGAAAACTAGGAAAAGTGCTCTAATTTCTGATAGTGTGGGAATAAGACAGAGAGAGAATGAGAAAGAGAAGAAACAGAAAGAGGGGGACACACACACACACACACACACACACACACACACACACACACACACACACACACACACACACATATTTGTTCATGTGGAAAACCACATCATAATTTCCTGGGAATGATAAAGCAATAAATAAAGAAAAAAGTAAAGTAAAAGTAAAAAGAATTGAAAAAAAAAACATAATAAATAAATGAAAGAAAGAAAATATGACTCTTCATCCTATGACTCGGAATAACTGGATTTCTTGAATACAAGGTAAACCAAAGAAAAAAATAAAATGATTGAATAAATGAATGGATAACAAACATACAAATAAAAATAAATAAGTAATAAATGATGCAGAAAATAAGAAACTAACAATGAAATATAAGGATTTCCGCTGAAGACCCTTGCCACAGATAAGACAATCTTACTGAATTTACTGAAGTGCAATGAGAAAAGACTAACGAAATAATGATGTTTTGAAGAGGACAGCGCTTCATATCAGACGATGAAAATGAAATAAGCAAAATGAACAATTCAATTCAGTTTTTATTACCTGATGAGGATATCATTCTCAACTCGAAACGGCATGGTTTATTATTATGTTTATGTGGCAGTTGTGTTCAATTTCAGGATTTGTCAACAAGCTATTTGGATGTTTGTATGTTGATGTTGTGACAGATGCGTTTAATTTCAGGTTTGTCAACAAGCTGTTTGCACGTGTGATGATCGGCAAACTTTACAGCGAGATCAATAGATTCTATTCATCGGCTTGCACAACACATCCTATTTTTGCTCATTTCTCAGAAAGTGATTCAATCACAACAATATGTGTCTGATGACTGACAACATTATTATTTACTATGTTTAGCGATCCTGTTATACGAGTAATGTAGAGGCCCCTACAATAAACCTGGAAATTCTATCCTTTTGCCCATTAATCCTATAAATTGGACCCTGTTATTTATTCGCATGACATCCGCAAATGGAAATACCTCAATACCAAAATTGCATTAAGATCCATATAAGCTCATATTTCAGTCTTGCAAAATAATGTTCAGACGTTTTAGTCTCACGGTGTCATGACACATAATCCTCGTTTGATATATTATCATGTATGTGCAACTATTTGGTTCGCTCTAACCTTAAGACTATGACGTTAATATACGCCCACAAACGCAAATATATTAGCAGAACGGATGTGCAAATTCGAGCCTGATGGATCATGCTTTCTGAGAATCTGAAGTCTGTTTCATTCACGTTTTGTGTTATTCGTATCCTAAAGTGAGAATTAATGAGGAAATAATTGAACCTTAAATATCTGATCGGCCACATTATTTTGTGTTTATGTTTATCTCTTTTTATCGATTAAGTTTATTAATAATTATTTCTCTCTATTGCTAGATTATAATAATGTGGTAATTCTTTTGTCTCTTCAAATAATATTTACCTGATATTTACTTATTGGTTGATATTTTTACCTAAATTATTTATCAGCCTATTCTATTTTTACCTAATTATTTACTTTTTTTTCTTGTATCTAAACAACTATTTATTTATTTTATCATTATTGTCCCAGCGTAGAAACTAACCTAACAACAATAGCAATAACAGCAATTATAACAACAATTACAACAACAGCAACAACAAAGACACCACCATCAATAACACCATCACTGCACCACAATCACCTTCACTAACACCATCAGAATCACTGCAACAATCACCCTCACCGCCGCCACTACCAACACCAACATTACTTTCATTACCAACAATAACGCTGCCACCAGACAGACAGACAGGGCATACAGGCAGACAGACAAACACACGCACACACACGCACACGCACACGCTCAAGCACACGCGCACGCTCAAGCACACGCGCACGCACACGCACACGCACACTCACACGCACACGCACACACACACACACACAGATACAGACGTAGAACACGACGCAAACAGACAAGCATACAGACACAGACACACACGTATATAAAATATTCCACTATTAAAGTAATTCAAGAACTTTTTCCTATGCTTAACCCTTTTCGAAATCGCTCTTCACGCCGACCCTTTTACACAGAACAAGTCCATTTTTATAAAAGACGGGAAAAAAATAAAAGGAATATATGTAAATGAGACGCACCGATCGTGTTTTTTTTTTTTTTTTTTTTTTTTTTTGACACGCTGTACGAGTAAGGTTTTCTCTCAGTCCGTCGAGAATTTTTCTGCAAGTCGCGTGGAGCACAGTCTGGAAAATGCAATTCCTTTCCTTCTTCTCTTTCTCTAGTTCTATATTACACACACATATGTAAGTGTGTGCGTGTATGTGTGTATCTGTGTGTGTATATGTGTATGTGTGTGTGAGAGAGAGTGCGTGTGTGTGTGTGTGAGTGAGTGCGTGCGTTGCGTGCGAGCGTGCGTGTGTGGAGCACCATACTCACATACATATTCATAGGCAAGATATACACTGCGTTTCATTCCTATCATCAAGCGTTAATTAATTTCATCCGTACATAAATTTCCGCTCCCGTCAACTACAAATGCACATATATCTAAATAATAAACTTTTGTACCCGTCCACCTTTCCGTTAATAGCTACAAAACTTGCAAATAAAAATGACTCCAGTATTTGTACG
>NW_020869522.1:441702-446702 GCF_003789085.1 Penaeus vannamei | reverse complement strand
TCCGAACGGTCTCATACAGAACGAACAGAGGGACTTTATTCAGCGATGGAGAGCTTCAGTAAGCCGAAAGACCGGTATCCGAACTCGTCTCATACGGAACGAGTGAACAGAGGGACTTTATTCAGCGATGGAGAGCTTCAGTAAGCCGAAAGACCGGTATCCGAACTCGTCTCATACAGAACGAGTGAAACACTTTGTTCAGCGCTTCAGTAAGCCGAAAGACCGGTATATTACAGAACGCCTTTATTCAGCGATGGAGAGCTTCAGTAAGCCGAAAGACCAGTATCCGGACACGTCTCATCTCCACATACCCTTGCAAAGTCATGTCATGCAAATGTCATGCAAAGTGACAGGCAGTTTCAGGCAGCATGAAAAGGCTGGCATGGCTTCCTTTGGATGAGATTTGGCGTGTATTCGTTTTATTATTTTTTATTAATTCTATCTATCTATTCATTTGTTTTTTTTTTCGTTATTCTCTGTTTCATAAATAATATATATATATATATATATACATTCATATATAGAATAACCCACTGAGTCACTCATATGCTCACCCACTCACTCACATACTCCCGCACACATAGGTGTATGTACGTGTCTGTGTATGTATATGTATATGATGTGTATGTATATGTATATGAATGTGTATGTATGTGTATGTATATGTGTATGTATATGTGCATGTATATGTGTATGTGTATGCATATGCATATGTGTATGTGTATGTATATGTGTATGTGTATGTGTATGTATATGTGTATCTGTATCTGTATGTGTATGTGTATGTATATGTGTATGTGTGTGTGTTTCCATGTCCATAAAGTTCCCATTTTACTTAAAGCGTTTTAAGCAGGGGGGGGGGCTGGGCAAGAATTCTTGCCGATAGGCCAAGAACTGTACCGTTCCCTGCTTAAAACGTTATCCAAGGCAGACAAGTCTTGTTCAGTGATGCCAGACATAACGAAGTGTCTTCCTATAAAGTACAAATTGTAACAGTCCTTGGGGAGCATAGAAAAGTAAAAATAACACACAACATATACATATTTGGGTTTTATAAGCAATAGACAAGTATTCCGACCAACAATCTCGGAGACAGATAACTTGTGCATAAATTGAGAGTGGAGTTTATTTCATTGGCATTTGGTAACAGTTTGAGCGCGCATTTCAAAACAGCTGACTAGCGTGGCAAGATGGCAGAGAAGTAAATAAATCTACCCTAACATCTTAACAAAGCGCGATATTTTCTCCTATATTCATATAAAGCGCCTCTAAAACAGTGACACACACTTCCGATGGGCAATCCTTACACTCTGACGCGCTATCAAAACAAATGAACATACTTGAACTAAAATATAGGCCTACCCATTTCCATATATCCGATTTTATGAAGTTAAATATAACAGTCACCGAATACAATATCAACAGAAGATGTTGCTAGAATTTCTCTGACTTCTTTCACTTGAAATATTCTTTATTTCATAGAATAGCAGATATATTCTCGATTTAGAGAGACGAGGAGTTTAAAAGAGATAAATTGTTCGTCTTATAATAATTTTTGATTTATAAATAAAATCTTTTAATTCCCGTAATCCCCAAAATCTCCTTTCGTTTTCAGTTAATTTCAATTTCTTTTAATAGGATTTTATGGATATTACAGAATCAGATACCGTGAAAAAAATATTTCTTTGATAAAATATTAAGCGGAATTCTTGGCCAACGCTCGCATTCGAAGGATTGTGACCAGGACGGTACGCGAACGACGCTGTTTCCATGGTGACGGTACACCGCTTGACTTAGCAAGCGCAAGTCATCTACGGGAGTCGCTTGAGAAAGCAAACGAAAATCTTGAGTTAGCAAGAAAAAGTCTTGAGATTTTAGGCAAGAAATTTCCCTGCTTAAGACGCCGACCGGCCACTTCCACCACTTAGTCCGGTTATAAAACGACTTCTCATCTTTGCCGAATTTTCTCTTTACTGTTGACATGCATTTCCTCTCTTAAAAATTCTCCTCATGGCGTCTCTCGATCTCTGGCGACCTGCTTCTCCTCTCTTTTAAATCTTCCGTTTATTCCTTTTTTTCCAGTTAACAGTCCATTTCAATTTGTATACGTTTTTGTTGTTGTTGTTGTTAGTCCAATTTCATTTCTTGTTCTTTTTTAAAAGTTTTTGGTTTTAGTTCTTTACTCCTGACCTTACCTAACTCCTGCTTTACCTCATTTCCTGTCTGATTATTACCTAATTCCTTTCTCTAACTCCTGCCTTGCTGCACGCCTTTCTTATCTAACTTCTGTCTGACCTAACCCCTATCCTACGTAATTCCTGCCTTAGCTAACTCCTATCTTTTCTAATCGTATCTAATTCGTATCTAATTCCTATCGTACGTAACTTTTTGTCTTGCCTAACACCTGCCTTGCTGAACTACCTTCTCACCAAACTTCCTTTTTTTCCGTAGCTACTATCTAACAAAACTCTTGTCTTACGTAAGTTTCTTCCTACCTAACTCCATCCTATCTTATCTAGCTCCTTTCGTACCTATCTCCAACCTTACTCAACCCCGGTGTTACCTTTCTAATTCATAGCTTACCCAATTCCTATCTCACCTCATTCACATTTTACCAAACTCTTACCTTACCCAATTCTTACATTTCCAGGCTAATTCACATCTTACCTAACTCCTACCTTACCCAATGCCTATCTCTCCTAACTAATTCACATCTTACCTATTTCCAATATTACTCCTATTTCTATCTTCCTATCATTCCAAGCTCATTTCACGTCATACTTATCATTACCTATCTTAACTCCTACCTGACCCAACTCCTGCCTCGCTGACCAACAGTCTCATGGCCCTCTCATTTCAGCCTTTCGGATAAATCTGACCTCTCTCCTTGATGCTGAATCTTGCCAAATCTCATTTATTATCATTCTTGATATCTTTCCTTTCTCTTCGCTTTCTCTTATCAGCTGGCGACGCGTTCGATTTCTTTCGCCTTCTTTGGCTTAGTCTTCGTCGGTGATAAGGAATCGTTGATGTGAGGTTTTCTTCTCTTATCCTTCTTCTCTTGGTTATTGGAAGTTCTCTGATTCCTCGTTCGTTCTGTTCTGTTCCGGGACTTTGTTGGTTTTGTTGGTATCTGTTCTCTTCTGTATCTGTTCGTGTAGTTTACTTTTCTAGTGTGTGTGTGTGTGTGTGTATTTTATTTTTTTTCTTTCTTTTTTTTAGTTTTGAAAGATATTTTGTCTTAATCAAATTCTTTATGTCTATCAAGGTTCTTCCTTTTGTCATTTCTTAAGATATTTTTCCTTACGATATTCTCAATCACACTCTTTCCCTTTCTCCTTATCGCATTCTTTAGACCTCTCTACTGAAGTCAACGTCACACACACACACACACACACACACACACACACACACACACACACACACACACACACACACACACACACACACACACACACACACACGCACACACACACGCACACACACACACTCACACGCACACACACACACAACACACACACACACACACACACACACAAATACACAAATACACACACACACACAGACACATATATGTATATATATTTTCTTTTTCATTTCCTCCCCCTGAATTTTACTGTCCATTTTTGCTTTCCTGATTCGGTAATTATATCCTTAATTTCTTACTTTCCATTTTGCTGTTCGACTTCATTCGCTCTGCTATTGTCCTATTTTCTTTTGTACATTCTATTTTTTCTTTTTTTTTTTCTTATTGTCTTCCAGGATTTTTTTGTGATATCATATTCTGAAATTGTACACATCTAGATTTGTTTTTTTTTTCTTTCTCCTAAAAGTCTTCTTTTGACAGGAAATATTTGAGGGAATTTTATGTGTGCTTGTGTATGTGTGCGTCGCTCCTTTCGTCTCCTTCCCAACCTCTCCCTCTCTCTCTCCCTTCCTTCCCTCCGCCTCTCCCTACGTCTCCTTCCCAACCTCTCCCTCCCTTCACCTTATTCTTCTCAAAATTCCTCTTGCCTCACCCTCTCCTCACTCGCCTCTCTCTCTCCCTCTCCCTCCTCTCCCTTTCTCCCCTCCACCTCTCCCTACGTCTCCTTCCCAACCTCTCCCCCTCTCTCTCTCTCTCTTCACCCTATTCTTCTCAAAATTCCTCTTGCCTCCCTTACCCTCTCCTCACTCGCCTCACTCGCCTCTCTATCCTCTCCATTTCTCCCCTCCGCCTCTCCCTACGTCTCCTTCCCAACCTCTCCCTCTCTCTCTCCTTCCCTTCACCCTATTCTTCTCAAAATTCCTCTTGCCTCACCCTCTCCTCACTCGCCTCTCCTCTCCTCTCCCTCTCCCTTTCCTCCCTCCACCTCTCCCTACGTCTCCTTCCCAACCTCTCCATCTCTCTTTCCCTCCCTTCACCCTATTCTTCTCAAAATTCCTCTTGCCTCCCTTACCCTCTCCTCCCCTCTCCTCTCTCACCCTCACCCACAGATTTTTCCTTTAGCATCGAGCATCTCCCGCCTTAGGGACTTCACTCCCGCAAGTCTTGAAAAGTGGATTTTGTACCGTAGAGTTTCTCCCCCTTTCTTTTAGTTTAAATGTATATGTAAAATGTATATATATGAAATATATCTATAATGTATGATAAACATACCTATACATAGGTATGTTTAAGTGTGCATGTATATACTGTATACACACACACAAACAAATATACATATACATGTGTGTATAAATATATAATAGAAATGAATATATATGCGTGTGTGTGTGTGTGTGTGTGTGTGTGTGTGTGTGTGTGTGTGTGTGTGTGTGTGTGTGTGTGTGTGTGTTGTGTGTGTGTGTGTGTGTGTGTGTGTGTGTGTGTGTGTGTGTGTGTGTGTGTGTGTGTGTGTGTGTGTGTGTGTGTGTGTGTGTGTGTGTGTGTGTATGTGTGTGTGTGTGGAATTTAAAGAAAATGAGAAAATAAATAGAAGCGATATATCGTGGCTGAAAAATCATACCACTTATCCGAC
>NW_020869522.1:426702-429202 GCF_003789085.1 Penaeus vannamei | reverse complement strand
TCAATCACATAAATTGATCAATTATTCAATTAACCATTTTAATAACCTCACTCGGGTAAAATGTCAATCACTATTATACGCTGCTTAATTTTGAAGCTAAAATGTATTCAATCTTTTGCTATTATTGTCATTACTGTTTTCTTACAATCGTTACCATTGTTGCTATACTCATTATTATGAATGATAATGATAACAATAAGCAGTAAAAATAATGATAAGAACAGTAGTAAAATAATGATAACAATAGTGAAAATAACAATAACAACAACAAAGACGCAACGACAACAAGAACAGTACCCGGCCAGCAGCAACAACAACAACAATAAAAACAACATGAACCAGTCAGACACACAATCGTCTCTGACAGAAACTGACTCCCAGTTCATTGAGTAAAATCAGGAAGGAAAAGAGAGGGAGGAAAGTGTTGAAATCCAGTGCAGTCTTGTTGCAAGGGAATCGGCTTTTCCGTTATTGCCATTTCGCTCGACGATTCGCAGTAAATAACAGCTGGTTGGTTGGGACAGACATGTGTGTTGACATTTGTAAACACAGACATAGACATGGTTCGCAGATGATCCGAATCTCAAACCTCTATAATTCGCATACACGCATATATACGCGTATATATATACATAAATACAAGTATAAAACACACACACACACACACACACACATACATACATACATACATACATACATACATACATACATACATACATACATACATACATACATACATACATACATACATACATACATACATACACACATACACATACACATACACATACACACATACACATACACTACACATACACATACACATACACATACACGCACACGCACACGCACACGCACACGCACACGCACACCACACACAACACACAACAACACACACACACACACACACAGCCCGGTAGACAATCTGTAATTTTCCTGGTCCTCCGAGGGAATAAGAAAAAAAAAAGAAAAGAAAAAGGGAGAGAGAAATTCAGTGCTTTTAATCTAAGAGCAAATGCATTTCAGCGCACTTTTTCTTATTCTCTTCGGTCGTGTGTTCCCTCTCTCTCTTCCTTTCCCTCTTCCCCCCCTTCTCTCTCTCTTGCATTCTCTCTCTCCGCTTCCCTCCTCTCTCTGTCTGTCTCTATGTCTATGTCTCTATGTCTCTGCGTCTCTATATATCTGTCTTTCTGTCTCTCTTTCTCTTTCTCTCCTTCTCTGTTTCTCTCTTTCTCACTCACTCACTCACCCTCTCTCTCACTCTCTTTCCCTCTTTCTCTCTCTTCTCTCCTTATCTCTTTCTTTCTCACTCACTCACCCTCACTCTCTCACTCTCTCACTCTCTTTCCCTCTTTCTCTCTCTCTCTCTTGCTCTCCCCCTCCCTCCCCGTCTCCCTCCACCCCCTTTTTTCTCTCTAATCTCTCTTGATTTATTTTCTTTCTTTTCTTTTCGCTCAACGAACTTAATGAACGTAAAATCGAATTTGTGTCAACTGCAGGGTTTTTCGTTCATTTTATTTTTTATTTTTAAGAGTTCAGCGATAAGAGGGAAGTATGTATGTATATAGGTAGATAGAGAAAGATAGATAGATAAGATTATTGAGATAGATGGATGGATCAGATTATAGAGATAGATAGATAGATAGATAAGATTACAGCGAGATTAGATAGATAGATAAGATTATTGAGATAGATAGATGGATCAGATTATAGAGATAGATAGATAGATAGATAAGATTACAGCGAGAGATAAGATTATTGAGATAGATAGATGGATCAGATTATAGAGATAGATAGATAAGATTACAGCGAGAGATAAGATTATTGAGATAGATATATGGATAGGATTATATAAATATATAGATAGAGACAGACAATTAAAGACAGACAGATACAGAGAAACAAGCAAAAACAGAAAATAAGAAAAGAAAAGAAAAGAAAAAAACTAATTCATTCCTTCTCCCATAGAAAGGGAGGAAGTGTACATGTACTTTTTTTCTTCTCATTGCCATTATCATCGTACATGTGACAGTACATGCGCGTTTATTTTATATAATTTTTTTGATTTATTTATTTTATTTATTATTTTTTATTTATTTATTTTTTTTTATTTTTTTTTTTTTGAGGGAGGAGGGGGCTCAAAGCTTTTTTGAATCTTCAGCGTTTATTTTATTCCATTTCATAGATTTCATTTTTCATTTTCATCTTTTTTTTGAGGGGGTCAAAGCTCCTTTGAATCTTCAGAATTATGAACATTTTTGCCGTTCACGTTCTTGCCCTTCCACTGAATGCTCAAGGCAATGCACGAGAAAAACTAAAAACAACAAAACCGCACAGAGGAGCCGTAGTCATCAGCAAGGGCGAACGAGGCACTCACTCTAACAGATTGGAACCACGTGGTCTGTGGGCGTCAGGGCAGCCTGGGACGCATCAGCCTTTGCAGATTGCATTTTAGGCAACATCATGCATGCAACGACGGAGAGGAACTTCGGGGGAGGTT
>NW_020869522.1:406702-416702 GCF_003789085.1 Penaeus vannamei | reverse complement strand
TTTACATGTAATCATGACGAATGTAAAACATTAATTTCGTAACTAAAAGCAATCTCCTTAAAAAAAAAGTGAAATAGCAGTTACAAAATACCACAAATAATACAACGATATGCAACCCATCTTCTTCCTTTTCTCAAAACAACGAAGAGGAAGAACGCAAAAACACGCGAAAAACCGCTGTCAGATCGGCGATAAGACGTGCAATTACCTCGGCCATCTCGCGGTGGCCTCCTTCGCGAATCTCGTTGTCGGTGGATTGTGATAATGCCCTCATCTGCCCCCTTCGCCCGGCGTGGTGCCAAGTCTCTCTTGAGTAGGGAGGCTTTGGGACCACTTAGCGAGGGGAGCGGACCACTTAGCGACGCGGACCAATTAGCGAGGGGGAGCACTTAGCGAGGTGGACCTCTTAGTGATTTAGCGCACTTAGCGAACGGGCGAGGGGCACTTAGCGAGGTGGACCTCTTAGCGATGTGGCGCATTTAGCGAGGTGGCGCACTTAGCGCGCTGGACCACTTAGCGAGGAGGACCACTTAGCGAGGTGGACCTCTTAGCGAGGAGGACCACTTAGCGAGGTGGACCTCTTAGCGAGGAGGACCACTTAGAGCAATGGACCACTTAGCGAAGTGGCGCACTTAGCGAGGGGGAGCACTTAGCGCGCTGGACCACTTAGCGAGGGGGACCTCTTAGCAAGGTGTTCGTCGGAATCGATATTAACTTTGTTATTATTGTTATTGTAACGAATAATAACAACAAAAAGTAATAACAAGGGTCGATTGAATATTGAAATATATCAGATGTTATCAAGGTGCTTTCAATACTAACGACAATTATTATATTATTATATATATATATATAATAATTCTATATATTTTATTTACCTCTTATTTTATTATATTTGCTAAAGAAGTAACCTGAGTTAATTTTGAGCAGAGCAATAATTTAACTTTCCGCCCAGGATAATTATATGGAAATAACTAACACTCAATAACAAAAAAGGAACTTGCCACACTAAAACTATGAACACACCATATAATAAACTATACAACACCACTCCAATGATTTGTAACAGTGGAATAATTTACCTGAAAATAATCCTATATTATATAAATTTAAATAAATGATTAAATGAAATAAAAGAATATCTAAGAATAACTAACCAAAGTCATTGTCATAGAGTAAGAATATATAAATAATTGAATGAATAAACAAAAGAAAACAATAATTAGATTCAAGAAGTCTTCATCGTAACATCTACACATCATTTCTCTCTCTCTACACACACACACACAACACAACACACACGAACATACGCACATCGCCCAAGTGGATAAATAACCTTTGGTAGTGAATGGATGTGAAATGGTAAAGAATGTAAACACACACACACACACACACACACACACACACACACACACACCACACACACACACACACACACACTATATATACTTCGAGGAATATATTTTCGAGGCGTGGGAAGGACTGGGGGGGGGGGGTTTGCTATGTAGTACAGAGCCAGTGACTGTAATTAGAGAAGGCAAAAGTTTCCTTGGTTTATGAAGTATATCTGTGTGTTGATACAGTTGTAGAAAAAAACACAGTGGACAAACCAGATTCACTGAAATATATGAGATAACAGTTTCGAAATTCTCGAAATCTTACTGCCATGGGAATATGTATGTGTGCGTTTGTTTGTTTGTTGTTCACACACACACACACACACACACACAACATATATGTATTGTATACACACACACACACACACACACACATATATATGTATGTACATACACACACACAACACACACACACACACACCACACACACACACACACACACACACATATATATATATATTATATATATATATATATATTATATATATATATAAATAAATGTGTGTTGTCATATTCATTAATTTTATTAATGATAATGTTACAAGGATAATAATGACAATAATAATAAGAGTACTGATTACAATAATAATACATTAAAAATTACTATAATGATAACAGCAATAATAGTAATCATAATAATGAAAGTAATAAGAATAATGATGATGATGATCATAATAATAATACTAATAATAGTAATAATAATGATAATAATAATAACAATAATTATAATAATAAAATAATAACAATAATAAAAATAAAATGACAATGATAACGATAAGATGATAATGCTACCATAATTACATGAATTATATATGATCACAAAAAAAAAAAACGATATAACTCGAACGATTTCTTTCTCCCATCATTTCTCATCACATTCCGTTGAAAGCATAGATGAATTTGCATACCGCTTCCGCTACTCAGAACTCGGACACCCTCGAAGGCTCTTTGCAATACCTTAATTTCACGGCCAGCGAATACGACAAACGCTCCAGTGACGTCATTCGTGGCTGTTCAAGTCACTTTTTTTTATATATAAGTCTTGAATTTTAAAAGGGATAATTTGAGAAGCAGTCGCCGCGTTGCAGTGGTGGCGCGTGCGGCTGTGTACCTTGGCGGTCGGTCACTCGGCGGCGGTACATCCTGGGCGAGGATGCGGGACTGATGCGGGCACAGGGGGCGGGCATCCACTCGGCATCCACTCGGCACTCGGCATCCACTCGGCACCCACTCGGCATCCACTCGGCACCCATCGGCACCACTCGGCATCCACTCGCACCCACTCGGCATCCCACTCGCACTCGGCATCACTCGGCACCCACTCGGCACCGCACTCGGCACCCACTCGGCATCACTCGGCACCCACTCCATCCTCGGGCATCCACTCGGCCACTCGGCATCCACTCGCATCCACTCGGCACTCGGCATCCACTCGGCACCCACTCGCATCCACTCGGCTCGCATCCACTCGCCACCCACTCGGCATCCACTCGGCATCCATTCGCACCCATCTCGGCATCCACTCGGCAGCACCCACTCGGCACTCGGCATCCACTCCCACTCGGCATCCACACTCGGCCATCCACTCGGCATCCACTCGGCACCCACTCATCGACCACATTCATCGCATCCACTCGCATCCATTCGGCATCCACTCGGCACCCACTCGGCATCCACTCAGCATCCACTCGGCATCCACTCGGGGTAACGGTCGTCACCTGCCTAGTGAAATTCCTTCGAATAAAGACACCTCTCTTGCCTTTGTGTTTTATAAAACACACCACACACAAACACATACACAAATACATACATATGTTGATATCGATATAATTACAAAAATGTCATACATCCTTTTGTTTTGAAGGGATATCAATTTAGTGTTAGAACGAATAGAGTAAATTATGACAAATATCTGTAAATGGTTAACTTGTCTAAATGTTTCTAATTCAATAAGGAGGAGACACAAGCAGCGATACCATCCTCATTTTTCATTCTGTACAGAGGTGTGCTCAGTGTAGTAATAAAAGTTTTGTTTCACCCGGAAATCCAAGGTTGTAATGCTGGATAGGTGAATTAATGGAAATGTTGAATTCCTATGCATGGAATTATGATTATCAAGATGGTTTCCTTACTCTCATTCCGCACAGAGAGAAAGAGAGATCGGGGAAAATTTGTGTTCAAAACAACACTCCATGATTCTGCCTGCCCAATGTTTATAGATTTTATTTATCTCATATCATCATCATTATCAATATTGTTTATTGAAGCAATTAGTCGAAGGAGACAATTCCAACTGTGTCAAGAAATTAATCAGGAGTGCAACTATAGATCAAAGGAAAGTTGGGAAAGGAGAATCATCAAGCGGATGATTGATCACTTGTTTGTCCAAGGTAATTCTGGAAACATATGAGGGAGTGGGGATGAGTCTCTCGATCCCATTTCACTTTTGGTCTTATAATATCTATTTCTTTTTTATGATTATTGATTTATGGTTGTTTGGAAAAAGGAAGGTGTAGAGCTTAAAACATAAAGTAGTCAAAGAAGATATATATAAATTTCTTTCACGTTTATAGCTAAGATTTACATTATGATGTGGAATTGGTTAAAGCTTTTTTCATGACAGGTGTAGCTTCGGTGCACACACTCAGCAGAGCAACAAATTCAAACTACCCCTAAAGCCTCATCAAGACCTTTAAGTCATGCTATTCACACTAAAATTAGAGGTCAATTTCGTCTTTTCTTGGGGGTTTCCTTGAAAATCTAAAACCCGGGTGGTGGCAGCGATACTAATGTAACAGTATCTTCCTTTTTATTAGGTCTGGAGAAGGACAAAGTGGTAGCAGCAAACTTTGTAAGAACCTATTTTCAGTGTATATATAAATATATATAAAAAAAACTTATTCAGACTTCAGTAACAGTTAAAATTTCTTACATACGTACACACTAACTATTTATGTATGTAAAAAAAAAAAAAAAAAAAAAAAAAAATATATATATATATATATATATATATATTATATATATAAACAAATATGTATATATATATATATGTATAATATATATAGTTTATATGTATTATATATATATATTATATATTTTATAATATAAATATATATTTATATATACATTGTATTATGTATAGAAATATATAATTTATATATGTAATATATATATATATATATATATATATATATCTATATATATTATATATATATATATATATATATATATATATATACATGGTATATATATATATATATACATATATATATATATATTATATATATATATATATATATATATATATCTATTATCTATCCTAGGTCTATCCAGCGCACGCAGCGCTCCCTCCCTCTCCTTTAAATCCCGTCCCAGCTGCCATTAATCATCCCCGTGATAAAGAATTCCAGAAACGAACTCGAAAAGAAGACAAAGAAAAAGAACCCGCAATCTGGTTGAAATCCGCGACCCAAGTTAATTACAAGCCATATTTTTCTCTGTGTGCGTGTGTGTGTGTTGCAAAGAGGGTGAGGGGTGGGGGTGGGGGGGGGGGAGGGGGGGAATGCTCACTGGTGTGTGCGAAGCAAATTTGTCGATCAGTGATTGGTTTCCGGTACTGGGAGCGACTTCTGGATCAGCCGCTATATCGGTTTCGAAGAGATTCGTAATCCTTAAAAATATATGTAGATTAGTTGTAGATTAATTACACACTCACATGCACACAAACGCACACATACATGAATTCCAGAAAGTAAAACTATGCAACATACACACATTCACGCCCACCCATGGCATACATACATACAGACCCACCCACACCCACACCACATATTACACACATGCACACACACACACACACATCACCACACATATACATATAGTGTGATGTATGGTTATGAATTTACATCAGTATATGTGTATATTGTGTGTAGTGGATGTTTGGTGTTATAGATATATATCTATATACTAATTTATATATATATTAGTATTAATAGGAGCTAATTTTTCTGAAAGCTTTCATCTATTACTTTTCAATTATTTTCAGTGTGGTAAAATACAACAACAGTGATTTAACTTGTTAAGTTTATCAAATACGTTTATTTCAATACAGTTTAAGTCATACACCTGTTTGTCTCCTTATTGAAAGGTTCACTACAATGGAAAGACATATTATCGCCATACATACCTGTTTGTCATCTTATCGTCTCCCTTAGCATTGATAAAGCAAGTTCCTACCGCGTTATCACTAACATGCCTAAAAGTCACGTGGTTTAAATGGCCTTAATAAAGCTTTTGATATTTGAGATGTGTTGTGCCAAGACAGGAGGTAAGGCTGAGACTTGCTGCAGAGGTAATAATATCCATGATAATTACTCGATCAATTTAATACTCTTTATTAAAGCAGAATATTTCTTCATCAATATTTCACTTGTAATAATCAGCATAACCAAATTCCAAGTGATAAATATATAGCTATTAAATTCCTATTTAATTATTCCAAGTAATGAGTATATAGCTATTCAATTCCTATTTAATTAGGCATTGAGTAATATTTTGTTATTCATTAAATTACTTACTAATCTGAAGAAAAATACATATGTGAAACGTACTTTTTAACCGCAAAAAAGGAAAAAAAATATATTGTCAATGAAAATAGTCGATAAGCAAAAAAAAAAAAAAAAAAAAAAAAAAAAAAATGAAGTAACCCTTCACGGCCTCTTAGTATTATATAGAATACTTTAAGAAAACAAATCCTTTAACGTTAAACAACACATTCGTTTTTATATACTGACACACACACCACACACACACACAACGCGCGCACACACACAACACACACACACATCACACACACCACACACACACACACACACACACACACACATACATACACACAACACACACACAACACACACAACACAACACAACCAAACACACACAAACACAAAACAAAACACAAACCCACATCATATTACATAAAAGCTGTCGATACGCCACGAGAGAGACCAATTGGTAGCCATACACCATACAATAGATGGAGATGTCAGGGAGAAGCAGCACCTAAAAGCCGGGATAGAGGTTATTGACTATCTGTCCACGGGCCGGCATATAGAGTACCTCGCCTTCACCATATCTCTGCGTGTGCGTGTTTTGTGTGTTTTGCGTGTTTGTGTGTGTGTGGGGGGGGGGGGGGGTTGTGTTGTGTGTGGGGGGGGGCTTGTTTGTGGTGGGGTGTGGGATGGTGTGTGGTGTGAGGGACAGGGTGTTTGCGGTGTGTGAGTGTGTGTGTGTGTCGTGTTGTGTGGTAAGTGGTGTGTGTGTGTGTGTTGGTGGTGTGGTGTGTGTGTGTGTGTGTGTGTGTGTGTGTGCTGTGTGTGTGTTTGCGTGTGATATTTGTGTTGTGTGTGGTGTGGGTGTGTATGTATTTGGTGTGTGAAATAGGAGAGAGAGAAAAGAACAGAGAGCAGAGAGAGAGAGAGAGAGAGAGAGAGAGAGAGAGAGAGAGAGAGAGAGAGAGAGAGAGGAGAGAAGAGAGAGAGAGAAGGGAGAGAGAACACAGATATAGAACTAGAAAAAAAGACATTAGAGTCTGAAGGTTCGAAGCAGGCAACAGAGAGAGAAGAAATAAAAAGAGTGAAACTATGTTTTCCATTCTCTTCCGTCTCATCTCTTTGCCCCAAAAGCAAAAGCAAATTTCTACTACGGGGGACGCCAAGTGGAAGAGAGACAGAGAGAGAGAGAGAGAGCAGAGAGAGCAGAGAAGGAGAGGAGTGGTTGCATTATGCAATTTGTACAATATTGATTACCCGTGTGAGACCGAGATATTCTTGGATTATTTTCGGGGATGTAAGTCTCCAAAGATTTTTTTTTTTTTTTTTTCCTTTTTTTACTTTTAATCAATCACCAAAGAGTAAAAACTAAAAAATGTGGAAAACTATGATATAATTTCCCGATTTTTACGCAATGTATATTAATTCAACCAAAGAGATTCTAAGTGAAATATATCTAAGTGAATATTAATATTTTATCAATATACTACTACAGTTTACATTGAATCTAGTTTTTTATTGGAAAAGTGTAAGCTTGTATATGTATATGTACGACACACACACATTCACCAACCAACACACACACACACACAACACACACACACACACATATATATATATATAGTATATATATATATATAGTATATATATATACATCTGTGTGTGTGTGTGTTTTGCGTGGTTGTTTGTTGGTGTGTTTGTGTGTTGTGTGTTTGTGTTTGTGTTGTTGTGTTGTGAGTTTTTGTGTTTGTTTGTTTGGTGTGTGTGTCTGTTGTGTGTCTGTGTGTTTGTGAAGTGGGGAAGAGAGAGGAGAGAGAGAGAGAGAGAGAGGGAGAAGAGAGAGAGAGAGAGAGAAGAGAGAGAGAGAGAGAGATGAGAGAGAGAGAGAGCGAGAAAGAGAGATAGAGAGGGGGGGGGGGCCGGGGTCTGGCGTGGGGAGGTGGGGCGGCGGGGGGGGAGAAAAAAAACACTCCATCTAGGACCTCGACAGGTTCGCTCTATACGCTGGGCTCACGCGAGAGAGCGAGAGAAAAAATAAACACGAAAAAAATGGAAATTTTCATTCTCCTCTCTCTCTTCTCTCTCTTCGTCCCCAAAAGCTAAATTCGCCATCCCCACATCCCCATCCTTCCCCTACTAACGTGGCGAACGCCAAGTGAGAACTAACCCCCTCTCATCCTTCGCCTCTCACCCAACATTACTCACTCATCCGCTTTCCCTCGATCTCCTTCCTCACTCCCACCCTCCTTTGGACCTTTCACATACACGATTCCTCACATCTCCTCGTCCCTCCCACTCCTTAGCTCACATCTCTACTCTCCATCAGCTATTATCTCCGGATTCAACCTAGTCCGCATCTGACCCGCCTCTCTACATACCCATATACTTCTAGTCATAGGCCCATTTTCGCCGTGTCAAATCATTGAGTGAAGAGAAGGAAACGAGAGAGAGGAGAGGGGAGAGGGAGAGAGAGGGGACAGAGAGAGAGATGAGTACGTTGAGAGCTGCAGAGAGAAGTAGAGAGTAGCTAGAGGGGGAGGGGGGGGTGGAGGGGCAGTTGCATTTCACCTAATTGTGCAAGTATTTGTGTCTACCCGGGAATTGAGCTAACCCATTTCTGTGGATTATTTCAGGCTGATGTAAGTCTCCAAAAAGACAATTTTGTTTTTATTCTTTTTCATTTTATTTAATGTAATTTCATCTCATCTATTTATTTTTTTTCTTATCTTTGAATCCTCATTCAATCAGAGTAAAGTTACAAATGTGAAACTCTTGATATAAAAATATATTATACTAGTGGTAGTTATTTTATACTCACTATATATTATATATTATATCCATATATATATAACATATACATACATTATCATACTAATTCAACCATAATATAATACGCACATGACATATCACACTCATACATATTATACTACCATACCATCATACACACATACATACTTCGCCACACAGCGTCCTCCTGTCAGCACACCACACACACACTATATGTATACGTATATATTCTATTATAGATACTTATATGATAATCTTATTATATACTATATATAATCACTATTAATCATTATGTAGGTATTTATCATAGACTCACTGAAATATGTTCGTGTGGTGTGGTGCTCTTGTGTGGTCATATGTGTTCAGTGCCAAGCTCATTCGCATATGGATCGTCGGCGGGATCTTCGAGTCCTCGGAAGGAGAGTTTAGACATCGTTAGTGAGGGTGTATTTGGCTTTCGCTGTGTTATGGTATGTATGTAATCATATTCATTCTACATATCCACATTTATCCATCCACACATACAACACACACGCAATTCGGCGAGACTCTCACATCATCAGCAGACGTCATTCTTAACATTGACACGCTCAACACCATTATGAAGGCATGGCAACACACGACAATATCGGACGTGATCATTCGCGGGAGGCGTAGCGGTGCTCAACACAACACTCGGCGACGCTAGGGTTCATCCACCCACACACCACACAACAGTTCTTCATTTCTGCCAATCTTCCACCACCACCCATGCACAGCACCAGCTCTCCGTATCACCGCACACCTACACACACACATCCACACAAAATCGATTCCCACTGACATACTTCTTTTCCTTAACCCAGTAATCTAACTGTAGTGGTCCTCGCAGCTGTGGCCAACTCTAGCCCCGTTTTTCTATAATTTTTATTCTATAACAATCTGTTCGTAACCCTTTTCGTGTTATTATGCTGACAAACCATGGAGCTAAGAAGTAGTAAAATGATATAATGACGGAAGGAATATTAATTTATTATATAAAAACAAAAATTATAAATATAAGGATTTAGGATCCCAACAATCTGAATAAAACTAAAACTGGACAAACAAAACAAATGAAAGGGGAAAAAAAGTATCAGAAGAAAATCATTTCAACTTATTTCCTTGGGAAAGGGGGAAAAATCTTGAATTCTCTGCGAACCATTTTAAAACCCTTTTCTATTTTTTTTTTTTTCTCACGTTCGAATTTCTACCCTAAGATATTATAAATCTAAAAACGCAAACCGC
>NW_020869522.1:379202-396702 GCF_003789085.1 Penaeus vannamei | reverse complement strand
TTCATCTCCTCTCTTCCTCTCCCCTCTCTCCTCTCCTCTTCCTCTCCCCCTCCCTCTCTCTTCCTCTCCCCCTCTTCCATCTCCCTTCCTCTCCCCCTTCTTTATTACAGGCAATAAATCTCGGTAGTCACACCTCTTTCTTTTATTTTATCTTATTTTTGCCATCTTTTGTTTCTTTCACATTACGTTTTTCTTCTCTTAATCTTTATTCACTTAGCTATTTTTTTTCTTTCTTTCTGTCATCGTTATTTCATTGTCATGTTTTCCTTTTATTCTTTATCAGCGAGGTCACTTTTAGTTTAATATTTTTTATTTATTTATTTTTACACTCTCCCTTTTTGCCTCTTCTTCCATTTGCTGCTTTTTCTTTTTTTTTCCTTTTTTCCCTTCTTTTTCTCCCTTTCTCTTTTTCCCTTTCCTTATTCTACTTTCGCCTTTTGTCATATTCTCCTTGATCTTTTCCTTATTCCTCTCTTTTTTTTCCTTCCCATTTCTCCCCTCTTCTTTATCCCTCTTTTCCCCCTTTGCCTCTCCTCTTTTTCATTCTTCATTTGTCTTTATCCCTCCATGTTTCTCTCCTCTTCTTTATTCCCGTCCCTCCCTCTCCCTCTCTGCTTTTCTTTATTCATGTTCCCCTCTCTTGTCTTACCTCCTTTCTTATTCTTTATCTATACCCCGCTTAGTTCCTTTCCTCTTCTTTAGTCCTCCTTTCCCCCACTTTTATCTTCTTGTCTTCCTCCCCTACTTCCCTTCGTCGCTTCGTTTGTCTCCTGTAGTTACCTTTATCAACTGCTCTATCATACATTTAATTAAGGAAGGGAAAGGACGTTCTCAGCCTCTATTACGCTCTCTCTCTCTCTTCTCTTTCTTTTCTTTCTCTCTTTCTCTCTTTCTTTCTTTCTTTCTTTCTTTCTCTCTCTCTCTCTCTCGCAGTCTCTTTGCTCTTTCTTTTTTCTGTTTCCTTCCCCCCTCTACTCTGTGTGTGTGTGTGCTCTTTCTCTATCCTCTATCCTTCCTCTAACCCCAATCTCTCTCTCTCTCTCTCTCTTTCCTTTATCTACCCCCACCTCTCCTTTTTCTTTCTCTCTCTCTCTTTTCCTTTCACTTACCCCCCACCGCACACTCATTTGCCTTTCTTTGTCTTCTCTTACCTTCCTTCCTCCCCCCCCCCCACCATTCGTATAATCATTACTATAGTTATTGCCGCCATTACTATGAACATCATCCATTGGCATAAAACAGTAAAACATTCTCTCTTTCTCCTCTTCTTTATTTCTGTTTCTCCCTTCTTTCCCTCTCTTCTTTTTCTTTATTCCTCATCTACCCTTTCTCTTGTTTTCTCCCCCCTTTCTTTATTCTTCATTTATCTATACCCCGCTTAGCGTCTTCAACAGCTGATAAGTCTCTGACCAAGTGAATGAAATCGTAACATTATTATTATTCTAATTTTCGTTGTTTAAATTGTCATTACTATTACAACGATGAAGATTACTGTTGATAGCATTTCAGTACAGCTTCGTTCATTTCAAATCAGCTATCTGTTTGTTAAGGAAAGGAGAAAATAGATCATTAGGTCAATAATTTAACTTCTTTTCTCTCTCTCTACTAATTCATACATCGATCTGCAGGTCTGTTTTTCTCTCTCTGTACATCCTAGTTCTCTTTCTTTCCCTCCACCCTTCTTTCCTAATTTATCCCTCTCTCTCCTTTGAACTCACATACAGACAAGGCAAATAACGTTTATAGGCTTTCGCATGGGCAGATGTTTAGTCAAGAAATATCCTTTGTTGGTGCGAAAATGTCGACCACCTTTTCTAACTCTTAACTGAAAGGGCAATTTTCCCCTTCAATTTTGATTGAAAGGGCACGCTTTTTCCGAAATGTTGATTGGCAGGACGCTTTTCTTCAATCCTTTATTACACCAAAATGACATTTTTGGTATAACGAAGAAAAAGGACGAGAATCGATGCATCCCCCGCAAACCCTCCTGGCCTTATGCACGCCTTGAGAAAACAAAACAAACCAAAAAAAAGGAAAAAAGAAAACTTAGGCTGCCTTGTTTTCCTCCTATAACTTCTCTTTTCGTTTATTTCAAGTCTTCTTTCTCTTTCTTTTCTAGATGTTATAACTTTGAACAACTTCTGCGGTACATTATTTCCGGGTCAAGTCCCAGAGGCGTTGTTGGTGCAAAAAGCCCGAGCAGCGAACAAGGGGAAACGTTTATGTGCGGTCTGTGACTTTAAAACGTTGTCGTCGGAACGTTTTTTTTTTCTTTCTTTCTTTTTCTTCTTTTCTAGGGGCTGGGTGTGGAGGGGGCGCTATCTTTTCTTTCTGTTTCTTGCTCTTCCTATTTTTTTTTTTTTTTAATCTGTATTCTCCTCTCTCTCTTTTTCACTCTTTATCTCAGTCTGTCTTTCTCTCTCTCTCTCTCTCTCTCTCTCTCTCTCTCTCTCTCTCTCTCTCTCTCTCTCTCTCTCTCTCTCTCTCTCTCTCTCTCTCTCTCTCTCTAATCTTTCTGCCTTAAAACATTCTTTGCAGTAAATTCTCCATGCTTTCCGGAGTGGCCAACTTTTATGTCGCTTTCACGAAATGAGTGTAAGCTATCGGAAGTGGAAGGTCCAAAGATATATATATATATATATATATATATATATATATATATATATATATTATATATATATATATATATATATATTATATGTAACTATATATGTATATATTACTCTCTCTTTCTCTGTATCTTCTTCTTTCTATCTTACACACACACACACACACACACACGCGCACACAACACACACACACACACACACACACACACACACACACACACACACACATCATACGCGCGCGCGCGCGCGGTTATAGTGTGTGTGTGTGTGTGTGTGTGTGTGTGTGTGGTATGTGTAGCGGAGTGCATTACAGAAAAAAATGGAGGAAGGAGGAAGGAAAGAAGAAGGGAGGGAGGAAGGAAGAGGGAAAAGGAAGGAAAAGGAGAGAGAAGGAAAGAAGGAGAGAGAAGGAAGGAAGTAGGGAGAGGGAAGGAGGGAAGTAGAGAGAGGGAAGGAAGAGGGAGAGGAAGGATGAGAGAGCGAGAGCGAGATTATATATAGAGAGAGAGAAAAAAGAGAAGGAAAAAAAAGAAAAGACGAGAGAGAGAGAAGGGAAGAAAAGAGAAAACAGAGAGAGAGAGAAGGGAAGAAAAGAGAAAACAGAGAGAGAGGCAAAAACAAAGATTAGAAAAAAAAAGAAGAGAGGAGAAAGAAAAAGAGATTGAGGGTGAAAAAAGAAAGCGGGATGGAGAGACAAACAAACCAAGAGAAAAAGGAATGTGCGGGATAGACACCGAGTGAGTAAAAGGGGGGTTTGGGATAGGAGAAAAAAATAAACAAATAAATAAAGAGCGAGAAAGAGAAAAATAACGTCCATCAACCGATGATGTGTGACGTTAACAGCTGCTTCCCCCCCCCTAAAAAAAAAAAAGAAAAAAATATATAAATATATGTATAATATATATTATATATATATTATATATATTTTTTTTTTTTTTTTCGAATTATCTATTTGGACAACTTTGGTTCATTTGCATTTGTTAAAATCTCTTTCGTCCCCTTTCGTTTTTTTCCTGGAAGACCTACTGCTTTTACGAAAAAATAAAAAATAAAAACGTAAGTTTGTTCGATACTTTATCATCACCATCTGTATCTTTCTCTAATTCTTTATTCGTTCAGTACAAAGCGTAACAACAAAAAAAAACAACATTAAGAACACATGGAAAAAGTACAGAAATGAAATTAAGAGAACGTGATATATCATATATATATATATATATATATATATATATATATATATATATATATATATATATATATATATAAATCCATTAAAATATCAAGAACACATAAAAAAGTACAGAAATAAAATAAAAAGAACGTGATATATCAGCCAATATATATATAAAAAAATCCATTAAAAACGTACCTAGAAAATTGCTATAATCCACGAAAAATCAGCGAGGCAAAATTTCAAGCATTTTGCCAATTGTTGTTGTTACTTCAACTGACGGACTGCAATTCAGTTGTTTCCAAAGAACAAGGAAGGGGAAGGAGAAAGGAGGAAAATAGTAGAGGAGGAGGGAATAGAGAAGTAAGGGGAGGGAATAAGGAGAGGAGGGAAGGAGGGAGGAGGAGGAGGAGGATAGAGAAGTAAAGGGGAGGGGTAAGGGAGGGAGGAGGAATAGAGAAGTAAAGGGGAGGGCTAAGGAGGGAGGAGGAATAGAGAAGTAAAGGGGAGGGCTAAGGAGGGAGGAGGAATAGAGAAGTAAAGGGGAGGGCTAAGGAGGAGGGAATAGGAAGTAAAGGGGAGGGCTAAGGAGGAGGAGGAGGAATAGAGAAGTAAGGGGAGGGCTAAGGAGGGAGGAGGAATAGGAGAAGTAAAGGGAGGGCTAAGGAGGAGGGGAATAAGAGAAGTAAAGGGGAGGGATAAGGGAGGAGGAATAGAGAGTAAAGGGAGGAGGAGGAGGAGAATAGAGAAGTAAAGGGGAAGGCTAAGGAGGGAGGAGAATAGAGAAGTAAAGGGGAGGGCTAGAAGAGTAAAGGGGAGGGCTAAGGAGGGAGGAGGAATAGAGGTAAAGGGAGGGGAGGAAGAATAGAGAAGTAAAGGGGAGGGCTAAGGAGGGAGGAGGAATAGAGAAGTAAAGGGGAGGGCTAAGGAGAGGAATAGAGAAGAAATAGAGAAGTAAAGGGGAGGGATAAGGAGGGAGGAGGAATAGAGAAGTGGAAGGGAGGGCTAAGGAGGGAGGAGGAATAGAGAAGTAAAGGGGAGGGATAAGGAGGGAGGAGGAATAGAGAAGTAAAGGGGAGGGCTAAGGAGGCAGGAGAATAGAGAAGTAAAGGAGGGTAAGGGAGGAGAGGGAGGAATAGAGAAGTAAAGGGGGAGGGCTAAGGAGGGAGGAAGAATAGAGAAGAAAGGGAGGGCTAAGGAGGGAGGAGGAATAGAGAAGTAAAGGGAGGGATAAGGAGGAAGGAGGAATAGAGAAGTAAAGGAGGATAAGGAGGGAGGAGGAATAGAGAAGTAAAGGGGAGGGATAAGGAGGGAGGAGGAATAGAGAAGTAAAGGGGAGGGATAAGGAGGGAGGAGGATAGAGAAGAATAAAGGAAGTTAAGGGGAGGGCTAAGGAGGGAGGAGGAATAGAGAAGTAAAGGGAGGGATAAGGAGGGAGGAGGGAAGAGGGAAAGGGAGATGGGAGAGGGTGAGGGGGGGTAAAAGGAGGGAGAGAGAGAGGAGAGAGGGGGAAATAATGAGGAGGGAGGGGAAAAAGGAGTAACACGAGAAAGAATCAGAGGGAGGGAGAAACTTCAATAGATAAACAGACATCGACACGCAATTTCTCTCCTCTCTTTCTATCCATTTATCTATGTTATCATCTATCTCTATTCATTATCTCCCTCTTCCTACCCCTTCTCTCTCTCTCTCTCTCTCTCTCTCTCACCACACTCACTCACCACACACACACACACCCATCAGAGAGAGAGAGAGAGAAGAGAGAGAGAGAGAGAGAGAGAGAGAGAGAGAGAGAGAGAGAGAGAGAGAGAGAAAGAGAAGAGAGAGAGAGGGAGGAAGAGAAGGAGGGGAGGGAGGGAGGGAGGAGGAGAGGGAGAGGAGAGGAGAGGGAGAGGGAGAGAGAGAGAGAGAGGGAGAGAGAGAAGAGAGAGAGAGAGAGAGAGAGAGAGAGAGAGAGAGAGAGAGAGAGAGAGAAATTTCACACTGCAATTAATAAAGTATTGCGAAGTCTCCTTTCAAGCAATTGAACTTTCTACAGAGTCTGAACTCTTGTCAATTTTCTGGGTCGCTTTCATTCCAAGAAATCCAAGGCTGCCTTATTTGCTGAATGTTCTTCTAATATATCCAATTTGTCATCAATTTTGAGTCCGATATTATATTCTTCAAGTCGTTCCTTTCTCTAATATTTTGCTTAAATCATATAAAAAAATCCTAGAATGGGCTATCATTAGTTGTCTTTTAAATCTTCATTATTTTTTATAATTATCATCTAATTCATTCATATATTTATCGATCTATGGATTTCATTATATTACCATCAATACCATTATCATTAATATTATTAAAAATACTACTACTATTAGCATTACTACTACTGCAAATACAGTCATTACTATTACTATCATTTCTACTCATACTATCATCATAATCACCATTTTTATTAATCTGTTTATTCATTAATCATTTTATTTACTGCCGGTAGAGACCAAGTGCAGGTAAGTACAATTCGGGTTCTACAATTCTACAATACAATACTACAATTCGGGTTCTGCAGCACGGATCCGCCCTGTCTGCTCTTCGTGTTGGGTGTCGACGCTATTTCACTGACTTGGTGCTGTGTAGGAGCTTCGTGAAGTTCATGGTAATCCCTCCAGTGCTGCAAGGAGGACGCACTGACAGGAAGTGTAGTGTTACGGGATTAGGGTGATGCTTTTGGTACGAACAGATTCAAAACTTGGGATTATACTTGTTATGAGGTTCTAGGGTTTGCTGTCAAATTGGATGATCTTCCCGACGTATGTCCTTCCTTCTGCTTCTCCTCCTCCTCTTCCTCTTCCTCCTTCTGTTCTTCCGTCTCCTGCACCTCCTCCTCCTCCTTCCTCCCGTTCTTTCTCCCCTACCCCTCCACTTCCTCCGTCTTTCTCCTCCTTCCCATCTTCTTCTCCTCCTCCTCCCCGAAGACTTACAAGAAGCCGTCCTTCCCTTAATCTCTTAAAGTACTCCCTCAGACTCGCATCTCCATATTGATACGAGAGATCCAATGCATAAAACCGGGTTGAATAGAAGTCAACATCCCTCCTCCTTCCTCATTTCCATTTCTCAATTCCTCCTCCTCCTCTCCTCCCTCCAGATTTTCCACTTTAGAAAACTTCTTCTTCCTCGACGTTGTAGAATTTCGTAAATATTATGTAGATAAGGACTGACTCTATTGCATCATATTCTTAAACCATATTGGACACTGGTTGCAGATAATGGGTTGAAAAGAAGTCGGTATTCTTTTATCACCCATTTCCATTTCTGAATTCTCCTCCACCTTCTGTGTTATTTTGAGTGGATTCGATGAGCGTTTGATGACCACGTGCATCAGAAGAAAAGAACGCCAACGCATATCTCTAATCCTACGCCATGAGAACTCACTAAACCCGGGTTGAACAAGAGACCTCATTTCCATCTCTTAATTCTTCTCTCTACTCTCTCCATATTTTCCTCTTTGAAGACGTTTGTTTGCGGATATCATCGCATTTCACAGGCATTATCAGGGCCGAGAAAACCGCGGTGCTTCATAACCCATATGGCATTCGATTGCATAAGCTCTGGGCTCAATAGGAGTCAATTTTCCTTTCCACCTTTTCCATTTCGAAATTCCCGATCCTTTCTCGCATTTCTAAGGCATTTCTACCTTAAGGATGTTTTTTCTTTCTATGTTATATCAAGGTTATCATTAGAGAGATTATGACTGAGCTTATACTAAGTATGTGAATGGTTTCGTCATGAACCTACCTCTTTTCCCGTAGAAATCTATGTCGAATTATCTATTTATTTATCTTTTTTTTTTCTTTTTTTCTTATATTTATTTATTATTATTTTTCATTTCACTGAACATCTCTTATTACCTCTTTTTTAAGGTTTCTACTTCCAAAAGGCCTTGTTTATAGACATAAGAATAATTTATACGAATTACATGAATGAAAGACTGAGAATATTCTAATACGATACATACCGCATAAACATGTGAAAGTTTGCATTAAAACCAGTATTTCTCTTTTTCTTTATTCATAATTTGCCTCTTTCCTGAATTCAAACCTTCCACTTCAAATGAGCTTGTTTCATGGATATTGTACGAATCAGACTGGTATAATGACAACGCATTCATTATGATTTAAATTAATTCTTGTTCGACCATTTTCATGACTAAATTCCGTCGATAGCTTAACGGCCGATTTGTTAAAATTGTGCGAGGTCGACCCAATGAACATTCATTATACGGACATGTATATACACTAAAATAAATACATATCAGTCTAGACATGCAAATCTGTCTATCATATATATATATATATATATATATATATATATATATATATTATATATATATATATATATTATAATATATATATATTATATTATTTATATATATATATTATATACTATATTATTATATATATATATATTTATATTTAAAAAAAATTTAAAAGAATTCTCTTTATATTTAATCATTCTGCTTGTAAAAAGTACCATTTGTGATGGTGATGATGTATTAACGATCATGCTACTAATATAATAATCATAAGAATGATGGATAATATGAATGATAATGATAATATATATCTACTAATACTAACAATACATTGCTAATAAGAATGATTATAATGACATATAATAATAACAACTAATAATAAAATGATGATATAATAATGATAATAATTGATATATTATGATGATGATGATGATTGATGATGATATGATTCTAATAATAGCAATAATGAGGAAGATAAAATAATGATTCTAATAATGATGATGATTTATTTATTTGAATAATATTTATTTATATGATTAATATTATTGTTGCTTTTATAATGGATATCATTATAGTCATTGTTTTCATTATCATCACTATACTCACCATCATTATTATCGTGTCCTTATTTCAAGATAAAAATACTCATCTTTCTTCTCTGTGCATTTGAGCCAAAAAAAAAAAAAAAAAAAAAAAACTATATATATATATATATATTATATATATATATATATTATATATATATTATATTATTATATATATATATGCATACATATAAATAAAAAAAAGATAAATAAATAAAAAATAACAATAAAAATAATAAATAATAACAATAATAATATAACAATAACGATAACACAGTGAATAACTAAATAAGTCCGCGTTTCCATCTTCTAAATGGCAACCTCCCATTCAATTCGGTGTCCAATTTGTTAATTAAATGTTCGAATTAAACGACAGTTCGGATTCACATACCTTCGCCTTTCCTATTTATTTTCGTTTAATCTGTTAATCATTTTTAATTTCGTTTTTTTTTTTTTTTTTTTATTCAGTTTGTACGCCATTTTATCCTTGTTCTTATTTACATGTACTTTTTTATCTGTTTATCTTAATCTGTTTCAAACGGTAAAGCCATTTTTTTTTTTTTTTTTTTTTGTTGTGTGTCTGAATGTTTATTTCTCTCTCTATCTCTCTCTATCTATCCTTTCTTTCTTTCTTTTTTTTTATCCCGATTTTCTTTTCTTTTTAATTCCCTAATTACACGTACGTACACGTACTTCATCCACTCTTGGGAAAAGGATAACTGGCAACTCCGGAATCTGGTGTACACAGCTTGTCTCATTTGTGAGAAGAAAAAAAACAAGTGGTGTTCGACTGAAAATTCAAATCTAAAAAATAACAATATTGAAGTAAAAAAAAAAAATATATATATGTGTGTGTAGATTTAAAAAATGCAAAATATATGAAGATTGGAGAATGAATTGCCACAAATTTAATTTCGGACTAGCATCCTATTTCGAGATATTTGATTTACCGAAACTCTTGTTGTTAACTACTGTCTAATTTCTATAAATTTAACTATTCATGATTCAATGTGTATCATTAGCCTTATATTTTTTCCCTATTAATCACAGTAATCAAAATTATCAATTGTAATCGTTCCAAGTGGAAATTATTATTTCAGCGAAAAAAAAAAATAAAATAAATAAATAAATAAAATAAAAATAAATAAATAAATAAAAATAAATAGTCCAATCACTTATCTTCTCAGTTGCCATACCCTAAAAAAAACTTTCGATATCAATCAAAATACCGCAAAACGAATCATTACTTGCCTAATCACTCATTCCTGTTTATTCCCTCTTTATCCTAATAAAGCGTGGGAAAAGAGTCAAGACAAATGATTTACAGTTTGGTTGAGATTGCTTCATGATTTTACTGTCTGGATTCAGTCTGCTTTAGTGTACAAGGATGTATATAATTCACGGGGACTTTCTTGCAGATCAGTATGTTATATTGTAAGTTCAGACCCAGACAGGCCAAGCAGACCAGACCAAATAGCAGCAAAGCAGACCAGGGCCAGCATACCAGACCAGACCAAGACCAGGTAGAGCAGACAGGCCAAGCATACCAGACCAATAGAGCACACAGGCCAAGCAGGCCAAGCAGACCAGCAAATAGACCAAGCAGGGCCAGACAGACAAGCAGACCAGTAGACCAAGACCAGCAGACAGGCCAGACCAGACCAAATAGACAGCACCAAGCAGACCAGTAGAGCAGACACCAAGCAGACCAGACCAAGCAGGCCAAGCAGACCAAGACAGGCACAAGCAGACCAGACCAAATAGAGGGCCAAGCAGACCAGACCCAGCAGGCCAAGCAGACCAGTAGAGTAGACAGGCCAAGCAGACCAAACCAAAATAGACACAACAGCCAAGCAACCAGACAGAGCAGGACAGGCCAAGCAGACCACGACCAAAAAGAGACCCACACAGGCCAAGCAGACCAGGTACCAAGCAGGCCAAGCAGACCAGACCAAACCAGACCAACAGGCCCAGACCAAGCAGACAGGCAACAGACCAAACAGAGCACACAGGCAAGCAGGCCAAGCAGACCAAGATAGAGCAGACAGGCCAAGCAGACCAGACCAAAGAGACCAAAAGGCCAAGCAAACAGACCAAGCAGACCCAGGCAAGCAGACGAGACCAAACCAAGAAGACCAAGCAGGCCAGGTAGCAGGCCAAGCAGACCAGACCGGAAAAGGTTTAGGATAGGACCGCACCGACTAGGAGAAAATTGAAGATCACAGAGTTGTAGGCGATGGAAAATTACATACTTTGCTATAAAATTGATTGTAGAGAGGTGAACCTATTCGAGTTAAACGACGAAATGTGACGCGTAAAATGCCCATGCGCCTCCAGCTACTAAAGGTCGTGTCACAGGACTTTTTCCGCATTACTTTTCCGCTGGCACCACGGAAATCGTGGACATTTTGGCTAGCGCAGTCACACTAGCGATGAGAACCACGGAAACAGTCCGACCAAAATTCTAAACAGAGAAAGATGGGTTCAACCCCCGCACAGGCTCTGGCGATGATGGACGTTATTCTGGCTATGTGGCGACGATTTAATGCGAAACAACGAATGTGTAATGCTAAATAAGGGCGCATTCTCGCTACTCTTCTCAGCTCTCATCTGGACACGATGTAAACAAACAGGCGAGCGAACAAACTGTTTTTTTTTAAATACAAGAGAATTTTGCCAATTTTAAAATACTTACAGTTTAGTCTGTCTTTTGAATCGTTTTTATTATTAAATACTTTTTTTTTTTACGTTACTATAACGATTATCTATTATAGCTTAACATTTGAATAAAAAAAAGACCACGGTAACTTGCCACCGAAAGCGATAATTATCGTTTGACTGGAATTTATCGCATTCACCAAGATACATGCGGCATCGAGACAAAAACCACAGAAACGTGAAAGAACCACGAAAATTGTGCTAGTCCACATCCACCTAATGTTTACAAAGTTCTCGCTCAGTTTTCACAACTACTGCTGGGCCACTGCGCATGTACGTCACGTGACGTCAATACGAATCGTGTAATTTTTTAACTTTTCATGTATATTTCATGATTTTATCGATTATGTTTAGTCTCGCAGTGTTTAGTCGGTTATGGCCTGTGTTTAACATTTTTTTTTTTTTTTTTTTTTTTACAACCGTTGCATTTCATATTCTGCGCGCGTAAACTAAGGAGGGTCACTTTGACAGCCGGTCAGTTTGAAGTATGGCTAACCGGTGTCAAGCCTGTGACAGTGGGTTTGGTGAATTTTTCAAAAAGTTTTCAGGAGATTTCGAAGGTCTTTTACATGACTATAGTAAACATTTACCCAAGCACAGGCCACCACCAGACAAGCAGGCACACACCAGACCAAGTAGGCAGAGCACCAGTCCAACAGGCAAGACCAGACCCAGGTCAGGCAGACCAGACCAAGCAACACGACTATCAGCCGAAATTTCATTCGTACAGGGTCTGGCGGCAAATATCTGGCACACACTAAAAAATATATTATCACAGACTGAATGAAGATGAAGAAAAATATAAATCATGTAAAAAAGAACGTTAGCTGACATCTTATACATTAATATCCTTTAATCGTTTCACTTCATTTCAAATTCATACTTCACTCATTTCTTTCACAAACACAGACCGAAGGCACACGCCGCTTGATATTCCAAAACAATATTTCAATATTCATACATCATAGTATTGACACATGGAAATGAAAACTAAATTTAAGAATTAGATAATTAGATAATAGAACTTGAAGACCTCAGTCGAGAAGCCGTCTTTCCTCCGACTTCAATTGAGGCGAAGAATCGAAACGTTTCGGATTTGCGAGTCGGTGGTGAAAAATGAACCGCTAATGAGTGACAACAAACAGCGATACGAACCCTTAACCCCAACAATACATGTGTGTGTGTGTGTGTGCATAAAACATACTTGCCTACACACAGCACACATATACACATATATATATATATATATACATGTATATATACATTTATACATACATATATATATATATATATATATATATATATATATATATATATATAATAATACATATATATGTAATATTAATATATGTATAAGCATAACATATACATGTATATATATATATACATATGCATGCATATAATAAGCATACATATATATATGTATGTGTGCGTGTGTGTATATATTATATATGTATGTAAATATATATTATATATATATATATATATATATATATTGGTAAATTTGTTTATAAGGCTGATTTAATGTTAAAGAACCTGGAAAATAGAAAAAAAAAGTTTCGGTCACGAAAGATTCGAACCGCGCGGCATTATGCGAACGAACGAACGAATGAATCCCATCTTATTCGCACACAACCTACAAAGACAGCCTAATAAACAAAAACCTTCATAATCACAAATTTCGGTCTTTACTCCCCCCTCCCAAGTCACCGTATATATCTAGCCAAGAGTAACTTCCAACCGCATGTTTTACGCAACTAATTCATACATTAAAATATTCAATACAATGGAAAAAGGCAAGTTTGACTTACCGTATGTCTGAAGGATGGCTCGTTGATAAGGAGACGAACCTCAGGCGAACTCCTGCAGCGAAATTTTAGCACGGTTATTGTAATTCACTGGATATGTAACGATTATTGTTATCCCGAGGTCGTCAGAGTTCGATTTTCACCGAATATTGGGGAGAGAATTCGAAACCACAAAAAGCACTGTAAACAAACCACTTCCGAAGCGGATACGGAGCACTGTGACAACACGACTGCCAAATTTCCAGATAGATGGCGTATAGGTGTAACATGTATTTCTAATATGTAATAATAGTAATGATAATATGCGTACATGATAATATACAACGCATGGCATATTTAAGGAGTGTTTATTTAATGAATGCGTATTTCTGTAATGCGATTGGTGGTGACGTCATGAGCTTCATGCGCCAAGTCATGTAGATAAGTTGTTCACTGAGGGAAGGCTATTCTTGCATACGTGTATACGTGTGTGTGTAAAATATATATATATATATATATATATATATATATATAATATATATATATATATATATTATATACGTGTGTATATGTATGTGTGTGTGTGTGTTGTGTGTGTGTATATATATATAATATATTATATAATATATATATATATATATATAATATACATATAATACATATATATATATATATATATTAATTATGTGTGTGTGTGTGTGTGTGTGAAACATATCCTATATATACATATTATATAAATATATATATATATATATATATATATATATATATATATATATATATTATATATATACATATATATATATATATATATATATATATATATATATATATATATGTATATGCCATATATATATATATATATATAATATAATATATTACATATATATATGTATATATATGTACATATGACTATATATATGTATATATGTATTATACATACATATATTGTACACACACACAAATATGTGTGTATATACACGGGCGTGTGTATGTGTGTGTGTACACGAGACTTCTCTGACCCCCTTCCGCTTTTCCTTGGAGGCTGACATTTTACATGCATAAAGATACACATCTATTTAGGTCATGTGTTGATTTCCAGTTCTTAACCCATAGCATATTTTCTGTTCCAACGGAGAAATTCGGTCCACAGGTTGCATTTCAAGCCATGAAGTGACCAGAATTTAGAGTTTCATATTCTTGGAAAACGTTTGCCCTTCAAAAATGGCCTTATGGACGGAGAGAGGCGAAAGTCAGACGGTGCAAGGTCAGGAGAATAAGGAGGAGAGGAAGGATGTAGCCACAGAACCGGGCATGTGAGAGTTTTGAACAAAGGCATTGTCTTGTAGGAGGCCTTGGTCAACATTCTGCACCTCTTGGTTTTATCAGCCTCCCGTAATTTGTGTAGCAGTGAAGGGTAGTAAGTTCCTGTAATTGTAGTATCTTTTGCCAGGAAATCCTCATCATTTCTCCATGCTTGTCCCTAGAGACTGTGAGCATGACCTTGCCTGCTGAGGGTGGGACATGGGCCTTCTTTGGGGTGGGGGGGGGGAGTCAAAGTGCTTCTTATGTTTTGATTGGGTTTAATTTTCTGAATCATGGTAATGGACCCAAGTTTCACACTGCAGCATTTGTCAGTCAAAATTGTCCTGTTTTTCTTGGCATTAGGGCAGTTTTAAAAAAAAACTCTTCTCTTTTTTTTTTCTTTTATCATTATTATTATTATTATTATTATTGAATGGCAAAATATGTCAGAAACATCAAATTCAAGGAACACGTTCAATTTATAGTGGATAAAACTAATAGAGAGTTGCAAAGAAAGATCCATGGAACAATGGACTCGTCCCTGCTTCTGGAAAGGTATGAGTCCCGCGAATCCATAAGTTTTACACATGCAGATGGTTATGAATGATTTTGTCCACAGACCTAAACACTAATCTTGGCATCTTGGGCTAGCTGCGAACAGTACTACGGCGACCTTCCAAAATGGCAGTCTCCACTTGATGGCTGGTGTCCTCATCAGTGGCAGACCAGGCTCTCCTTCGATTTCACAGATCCCCGACCACGCCTTTAGCTGGTGATATCAATGTTTAACGTCATATGATGTGGTATCCTTCCCATAAATTGCTTTCATTTCATCAAAGGTAGTGCTATATGACCTTTGGTGCATAGCACATTAATTTTCTTGTCATTATTACTTACTTTCATCAAAGGTCTCTTGTGTGGTGCGGCCATTCAAGGATAAAAACCTGATCACTGCTCGATAGTCCACTGGTTCCGTTTACTCACTCCTGAACCTTCACCGATGTAAGGCCACAAGAATTAACGTTCTTGTTTTGCGTCAAGAATGAAAATTGATGACGTTATTTTTCATTATTCATGATTCATTATTTATTTCTACAAGCATTTGAAGACGAGAACAGCTTTTCAGTCATCAAATCATCTAAGTACTTGTTGGCAATCATGGCACTTTTCATTCATATTTACTAGTAATGACAAGAGCATTGCATGGGAGTAAACCGTTTGTTGTGTTGTACGTTTTTTGGGGGGGGAACAAATAATGAAATAATGAAATTTTATGGCGGCCGTTGTCAGACCCTGAGGGCAGTGGGTGCAAAACAGGAACTTTGATTCTCCTTCCATAACAGTAAATTTGTTTTGAGTTAAGGACTGGAGACTGTGTGTGTGTGTGTGTGTGTGTGTGTGTGTGTGTGTGTGTGTGTGTGTGTGTGTGTGTTGTGTGTGTGTGTGTGTGTGTGTTGTGTGTGTGAGTACATGCAGTGTCGAGAGAAAGCGAATGAAAATGACAACCACAAAGGATAACGAGAACGAGAACACCAAGTTAATAAAAAAAAAAAAAATAAAGAAAGAAAGAAAGAAAAAAAAAACATGCGAAAATGAAATAAAAAAAAAAAAAAAAACACCCACAATGAAGCCCCCAAACCCACTGTTTTTCACCTCCCTTCCCGTCCTTCTTCCCATTTCTCGTCTTTCTCCCCGAGTTAATTCCGACAGAAACTCAATTAAGTTTTAGCTCGACGCAAAAGTTCCTTAATCGCTTGCAGAATGTCTTGCGGGAGACGTTCAATAATCCGTTTTAATTCCGTTTTATGGTCTCATAGATTGCCGTTCTTCGAAGGTCGTTTCTGTTATCATTGTTGTTATTGTCATTGTTGTTATTATTGGTGATACTATTGTTGTTGATATTATCATCATTATTCGTTTATTATTATCATTATTATTCTATTATTGTTATTATCATTCTTAGAATATCATTATTATTGATAAAGTTGCTTTTGTTGCTGTTATTATATTATTATTATTATTATATTATCATTATTATTATTATTATTATTATTATTATTATTTATTATATTATTATTATCATTATTATAGTAGTAGTATTACTATTACTATTATTGTTTATTATTATGTTTATTCCAATTATTATTATTATTATCATTATTAAAGTTATTATTTATTTTGTTAGTTATATTTATTATCATCATTATTATTGTTATTATCATCTATCATTATTACTGTTATCATCATTGTCATTATTATCATTATTGTGTTTTTATTATTATCATTATATTATTGTTATAACTATTATCATATGATTTATTATCTATTTTAACATTATATTGCTATTGTTTGTTATAAACAACTCTTTTAACATTATTGTTATCGCTATCATGCTGTTATTGCTCTTATTGTTTATTTGATATTCATTTATTTTTACTTATTTATTTTTATTTATCTTTTTATTTATATTTTATTTATTATTATTATTTTCTTTTATTAAGATCATCCTCATCATAATTATCCTCATTATCAATGCTACTAAAACATGTTTATCGTCCCATTCATCAACACTCTCATTATAATTAACTGATTGTTATGATTTAAATTTCATCCTTGGTTATCATCATCCTTGTTCTAGTTGATCAAAGTTATGAACCGAATTCTGCAATTTGATTAACAAACTCGATACTCATTGCATTTCTTTCTTTGTTTGATAATAATAAAACTTGAGTTAAATAAATTGGAAATTAATCTGTTCAAATACAAACAAACAAACAGACCGCACGCGATCAAGAACACACACACACAAACACACATACATATACACATACAAAAAGCTCATAAACATACAAAAACACACACACAAACATACGCACACACAGAGGAACACACACAAATCCCTTGGAAATAAATCTGTTCAAACATACAGACACACACACACCGCACACACGTTGTTTATAAGACAAAATCCGTTTTGTTTTTTTGTTTTTTTATCAAAGTCTCCTTTGATATCATCTAGGAGTTCACAC
>NW_020869522.1:359202-364202 GCF_003789085.1 Penaeus vannamei | reverse complement strand
AAAGCGAAGACAAGCTACCTTTCGGAAACAGGTGGATAAATGAAGAAAATTTATGAGGCAAACAGATCTCCTGAAGCGGAAAATGAGATGCAGTGAGAGATGGATGAAACGAGGAGAGAATGGAATGAGGGAAGAAGGGAATAGGGGGGTGAGATTTTTTCGGAATGAGGGGAGACTAGAATAAAAGGGAAGAATAGATTGAAAGAAAAGAGTGAAGAAGGGGTGAATGAGGAAAGAGAATGAGGAATGAGGAAAGAATAAATTGATAAAGAGTGAAGAAGGGATGAATGAGGAAAGAGAATGAAGAATGAGGAAAGAATAAATTGATAAAGAGTGAAGAAGGGATGAATGAGGAAAGAGAATGAGAAATGAGGAATGAATGACATTGGAATGAGAAAGGAAAAGGATTAAGTTAAGAGAGGAAAAAAGGGAAAGAAAAGAAGTAAAGGGGATGGGGAAAGAAAATAATAAAGTGAAGAGGAATAACATAGCAATGAGGAAAAAAGTGAAGCAAAAGGAATAACACTGGAATGAAGAAATAAAGGAAATGAAGTAAAGAGGAAGATCTTTGAAATAAGGAAAGAAAATAAAGAAATAAGGAGAAATAGCATTGAAATGAGGGAAGAAAAGAATGAGAGATGAATAGGACATAAATGAGACAAAACAGGGAAGAATTAAAGAAGGAATTTATATAGAGAAATATGATATAGAAATCACACATTGGATAGTCAAGGAAAATAATGAGGAAGATGAAGGAGAGAGAGAGAGAGAGAGAGAGAGAGGAGAGAGAGAGAGAGAGAGAGAGAGAGAGAGAGAGAGAGAGAGAGAGAGAGAGAGAGAGAGAGAGAGAGAGAGATGAGAGATAGACAGACATACACACGCACACACACACACACGCAGAGAGAGAGAGAGAGAGAGAGAGAGAGAGAGAGGAGAGAGAGAGAGAGGAGAGAGAGAGAAGAGAATGAGAGATAGACAGACATAACACACACACATGCAGAGAGAGAGAGAGAGAGAGAGAGAGAGAGAGAGAGAGAGAGAGAGAGAGAGAGAGAGAGAGAGAGAGAGAGAGAGAGAGAGAGAGAGAGAGAGGAGAGAGAGAGAGAGAGAGAAGAGAGAGAGAGAGAGAGAAGAGAGAGGAGGGGAGGGGGAGAAGGAAGGGGCAGCCTGAGAGATTTGAATAACAGAAAAAGACTAAATGATATATTCGAAACCGAAAATGATAATAATTATGACAATCGGTTATTATTTCAATGTTATTATTAACTTCGAAGCCGAAAGCCAATATCTCATATTATCGCTGCAATAGTTTCTGCGGGAGAAAGCATATAATTTATTTAATAAACAAGAGAGAGACTGATAAGAAGAAAGACACACAGACAGACAGAGAGAGAGAGAGGAGGAGAGAGAGAGAGAGAGAGAGAGAGAGAGAGAGAGAGAGAGAGAGAGAGAGAGAGAGAGAGAGAGAGAGAGAGAGGAGAGAGAGGAGAGAGAGAGAGAGAGACTGATAGACAGACAAACAGAGAATGAGAGAGAGAAAAGAAAATAGAAGAAAGAGAAGAGGAAAGGAGGAAGGGAGAAAAGGAAAGACTTCATAATTACTTATTACCAAAAATCACGTTTTGATTCACTATATTGTTAAATTGTGTATAATAAGCATTTACTCAATTAGCCAGTGTGTTGGGATTGAGGTCATTATCAAACGACTAATACACAGAAAATACTTGACACTTAAAACACGTATAAACTTCACGTATAAGCGCATAATACATGCCACTTAAATCCAATATTTAACATTTAATAAACACATAAACACAACGCATTACTTAACACTTAATAAACATAAACACAAAGCATTACTTAACACTCAGTGAATACATAAACACCATTTCTGAACGCACAACACACCCTACACAAAATCAATACACAACACCCATGTCCCATACTAACATCATAAACATAGCCCACGATACACTTAAACACCTGAAAAATAACAAAAAGAAAGAAAAAAATCCAGCCATCTTTAGCGAGCCAACTTAGCCGAAAGCGTTCACTCGAAAGAATTAACCTTTACGTTCCATTTCGTTCACCCGGATCGCTAATGGTGCCACTCCCAGGCCGGAAAAGAAAGGTTTTTTGTGTCTCTCGAATGGCTTCTTGCTAGCTCATAACTGTTAGGGATATGTATATGTGGTGGTATATGTGGATACGTATATGTGTATATACGTGGATATATATATAAAGTATATGTGGATATATTTTCGTATGGTTGTTGATTCTGGTAGTGTCATTGTTGTAGTTGTTGTTTGATTAGTAAAATAAAGAAAAATGATGAATTACATACTATAACTATTATTCTCATTACAGTGATAATGCTCTTGTTATAGTGATGATAACAATGATGATCACGAAGAACTTTTAATGTGATGATGAAAATCCTTATAACTATGATATTGATGATTAAGGTTATGATAATAACACGATAACAAAATAGCAATGGAGATCAATGGATATCAATAAGAGTCATTAAAAATAACAGCATTGCTAGTAATAATAAAGTTCATTAAAAAAAACTACAAGGATACTGATGACAGAAGGCCATGAAGATGAATAGGAAAAATAATAGTGATGAAAAATAAAAATGAATAGTAACATATATCTGACAGCTAAGCTATAAATAGAAAACACATTACCTGTGCATCTATTTTTTTTTCAATTCCCAAAATAGCGTAGAATTCACAGCTGTTTCATGCACGATGAATCCCAAATTTGATTCAATCCAGAGGGTATTTTTGTCGTGTGAATTTGGCCTTGCATTGTAACGGGTCTATAAAAACGGATGTACTGTATATATATATAGGAACAGAGTGAAAATGAATATCGTGCTGCTACTGAATGTGGATTGTTTTGTGTGTGTTTGTTTATGTGGCGTACACGCGTGTGTATGTTTGTTTATTTGTTTGTATGTGTGTGTGTACCTGTATGTGCATGTCTTCGTCTGCGTATGTGTATGTGTATCAGTGTATACAGATCTCTCATTCGAAAGAGAAATCGATTTAGAGATGCAAAAATTCTGCCATGTCACGTTACTTTTGCAATCACTTTGCAAGTAATTGAATTTCAGTAAGTGCGCAAAACACAGAAGACACGGATTTATTTTCCGCTTTTTTTTATACAAGAATCTTTATGAGTTGCAAGTTTGAAGACTTTTCACAAATTTGGCACCGAAGCCGAAGTCTGAGATATATGCAAAGTTATATTCGAGATAAACATTCTGTTTTTGATATATATTATATATATATATATATATATATCCTTTCGATATTCAGAAATGTGTGACGACGATTGTGTTTGTGTTGTGTGTATGTGTGTTTGTGAATGTGTGTGGGCGTGCGTGCGTGCGTGTGCGTGCGTGTGTGTGTGGTTTGTGTGTGTGTGTGTGTGTGTGTGTGTGTGGTGTGTGTGTGTGTGTGTGTGTGTGGTGTGTGTGTGTGTGTGTGTGTGTGTGTGTGTTGTGTGTGTGTGTCACAAAGTGAGAGAGAGAGAGAGAGAAGAGAGAAAAGAGAGAGAGAGAGAGAGAAAGAAAGAGAGAGAAAGAGTGTGTGTGTGTGTGTGTGTGCTAGAACATGTGGTGCGTACACCTGTATATATATGTGCAATAAAATAACATATTAAAAAAATCAATACGTGATATAAGCACGTGTGTATAAACGACGAAATAACACGAAAACAAAACCAAAACAAAAGAGCATCGACTGCAGGAACCCACCACGAAGGGAGGGCCAGTGCCACGCTGTGCAATTAGATTCAATCAGATCAGCTGACCGGTAATCGTGTTCTGGAGATAAAATGTGTAACTCGGTTGATTTCTTGTGTCCTCTTTCTTCTTTTTCGTTCTCTTCTGTTTCTTCTTATTCGTTTTCTTTTGTTTTTCTCTTCTCCCTTTCTTCTTTTCTCCTTTTCTTCTGTTTCTTCTTCTTGTCTTTCGTCATCCTTTTTTCCTCTCTTCTTTTTCTCCTTGTTCCTCCCCTTCTAACTCCTCATCCCTTTTTCCTTAATCTTTTTCTCTTTCTTCCTCTTTTTCCTCTTTTTCCTCTTCTCTTTGCTCCCCTTCTTCTACCTCCTCCTCATCATCATCTCCTTCTTCTTCTTCTTTTCTTCTCTTTCCTCTTCCTCTTTTTTTTCTATTAACTTAAATGTTTGCTTCAGATACATGTCTTACATTATTTGTTTCTTTTCTCTCCCATTTCCTATTTTCCTTATCATGCTTGCTTCACATTTCCTCATTTTCTCTTTCACCGGGTTTCATTTTTCTCTAAAATTGGCAACTGTTCCCATCCACTCACATTTCGCTGATGGTGTCACTTATATAAATTACTTTCCACTTCTTCTTCATTCTCCTCCACAACATCCACTCTCTTTCTCTCTCCCTTTAAGTGTGTCTCGTTTTTTATCCACTTACCTTCTCCCCAAAAATAGAAAAGAAGAAGAAAAAAAATAAAATAGCCTCTCTTCCTTTCGCTTTAACTCTAAGGAGAAAAGATCTACACCTTTAAGTAAGGGATTCAAGCCTCCTTTCTCCCTCCTTTCTCTCTCTCTCTCTCTCTCTCTCTCTCTTGCTTTGTTGTTATTTCTCACTGTCTCGTTTTACGTTTTGTTTTTGCCTTTGTGTGTCTTTCGTTTTCTTATTGTTTTTTTTTTCTATGTCTCTATCCCTGTTTTTTCTTTCTCTCTCTCTCTCTCTCTCACTGTGTGTGTATGTGTGTTGTGTGTGTGTGTTTACGAGTATGTGTGTGTGTGTGTTTACGAGTGTGTGTGGTGTGTGGTGTGTGTGTGTGTGTGTGTGTGTGTGTGTGTGTGTGTGTGTGTGTGTGTGTGTGTGTGTGTGTGTGTGTGTGTGTGTGTGTGTGTGTAGTTTCCCCCTTTTTTATCCTGGAGTGATGATACCAGCTCCCTCTCCCTCCCTCTCCATCTCTTAACCTCTTGATCCCTCTTGAAGC
>NW_020869522.1:351931-357113 GCF_003789085.1 Penaeus vannamei | reverse complement strand
CGGAAGCTTCACACGGAACGGAAATGGCATCACAAACACGAGACTCTATACAGAAGTTCATAATACAAAGTATATCAATCATTACCGTGTTAACACAACAATTGTTCAAACCCAAGATTCGAACTTATAATGAAATGCGTCTTAACGTAAACAAAGAACCGGGTAACACGATCGTGACGCGCGGGTGAATGAATTCTTTTGCAAGCTCTCAATGCAAGCATCCCAGTTCAGAAATGTTTTTTATGCGTTATTCCCGATTATTTAATCGTACTTACGGACGCAACAAAATTATGATACACAGGAAATAATATCTCGCTTGCGCATGTGAGAGCTAGTTTTCATCGACAGAGCGTCCCTTATGCCCAAATTATCTGAACGAATGAAGTGCCTATATGAGACTCTTCATGTATCGTTAATCTTGTGTATGTGTTGTAACTCTTAGAAATAAAGAGAACAGCCACACAAAGTTTCCCTGAGCCACCCTGTAGACCATAAAAGAAGAGAGCGCTTAGACACTCTCACAGTGGTGGCATACGGTGGTTGTTTCGACCTTTTGACTTGTAACCGAACGCAAGACTCCAAAGAACTAGGACCGCTCGCCTAAAAACATCGCGATATGAAGAACGAGGATACAGAACCACGTGAGTACATGTATGGGTCAAATCTTTTCTTTTTCCTTTCTTCTTCCCCCATATATGTGTTAAGCAAACCGTTCCACGATGGTTTTGCTTGTGAAAAAATTAACAGCATAATGGCAAAACACTCAGTCTGTCATTTACCGGGACCTGAGACACTTCCTCAGGATGTGTTAGGTCTGGACACAAACATTGAAAATCGTTCTTTAAATAATTTTATTCTTTTACTGATTTCAGTATCCGCACTCACGAACGCGCATATCATTTAATTCTTTGTAGTAAACAGTTAACCCACACCCCCCACCCCGGCTGACCTCACCTCACTTCCCTTTCATCCGGTCGTGGAGGGCTGGGACCTGTAATTAGGCCTTCAACGCTATTTCGGTGACAATTCTTGGGTGCAAAGAAAAATAGCTTGATCGCAAATATTTCTAAATTCATTTTAATGAATAAAGCCACAAATCCCCTTTCATCGTGCAATAATGCATGGGGTTTCGAAATGAATAATAGATTTGCGCACCCGACGTTTGAGAGTAGGTAGAAAACCGAAGCAAAACTCAATTCGTTCGGCATATTGAGTCGGTGAGACCTGTATTAACGTCTGATTAACATTAGGGACAGGAAAGCTGGAAGTAATTCGCTTAATAAAACCAACCTTCTCACTTTCTTTGCCTCTGGCATGTCCGGGAAATTCCAACAATCGTGAGATTCGTATTTGATATCTGCGTGCGCCATTCACAGTTGTAGAGTAAGACTACCGATAAAATTCGAGTCTCCTGTGAGAGATTCTTATAAGTTCTTGTTATAGTGTACAGGGAAACTCGGTGCGCTTTCTCTTTATTGCTAAGAGTTACAACACATACACGAGAATAACGATACACGAAGAACGGCGCTGGGTGGATCCCCCGGCTGGAGAGCCGGGAGGGCAACTCAGGTCAGAAGCGGTCATTGAGAAATTCGCTGAAGGTGTGAGACTGGGTCAAGATTGGCCTCCCTTTTATCCGGCCAGAGGGGGCGCTAGGGGCGCAAACAGGCGTGGGTGAAGCGAGGGGCAGTGAGCGTGGGGCACGCACATGGCGCCCCTGCCACAACACGTGGTCTAGATGTGTACACACATGGGAAGTAGGTATTGCATGTATTGTACCTTTATACTTACCCCTCTCTCTCTCTCTCTCTCTCTCTCTCTCTCTCTCTCTCTCTCTCTCTCGCTCTCTCTCTCTCTCTCTCTCTCTCTTCTCTCTCCCTCTTCTCTCTGTTCTCTTTCTCTCTCCTCTTCTCGTCTCTCCTCCTCTCTCTCTCTCTCTCTTCTCTCTCTCTCTCCCTCTCTCTCCTCTCCTCCCTTCTCCCTCTCTCTCTCCCTCCTCTCCTTCCCCTCTCTTCCCTCTTTCCCCTCTCTCTCTCCCTCTCCCTCTCCCCCCTCTCCTCTCCCTCTCCCTCTCCCCTCTCTCTCCCTCTCCCTCTCCCCTCTCCCTCTCTCTCCCCTCCCCTCCCCGCTCCTCCCTCTCCCCTCTCCCCCTTCTCTCCCTCTCTCCTCTCCCTCTCCCCCTCTCTCTCCCTCTCCTCTCCCTCTCCCTCTCCTCTCCTCCCCCCCTCTCTCCCCTCTTCTCTTTCTCCCCTTTTTTCTCTCCCTCTCCTCTCTCTCTCTCCCTCTCCCCTCCCCCCCCCTCCTCTCCTCTCTCCTCTCTCTCTCTCTCCTCTCTCTCTCTCTCTCTCTCCTCTCTTCTCTCTCTCCTCTCTCTCTCTTCTCTCTCCTCTCCTCCCTCTCCCCTCCTCCCTTCTCCCCCTCCTCCCTTCTCCCCTCCTTCCCTTCTCCCCTCCTCCCTTCTCCCCCTCCTCCTCCTCCTCTCCCCCTCCTCCTCCACCCTCCTCCTCCACCTCCTCCTCCTCCTCCTTCCTCCTCCTCCTCCCTCCTCCCTCCTCCTCCCCCGTCTTCTCCCTCTCCCGTCACCACCTCCTCCCCCCTTCCTCCCCGTTAGTGCATTCTCCTTTTCGAGTTGCATGCCGACGAGGAGCGCATCGAGAGTGGCCGGTAGTCAAAATTCTATCGCTGCAATCGTGGGGATGTCATCAAATCAGCTGATCTCGTGGCTCTTCCAGTTTATGTCAGGGATTTGAACGTGTGCATGGTAGGATTATTTGTTTGTTAGTTCATTTATTCGTATTGTTTGTTATGCTTAGCATTGTTACTTTTATTTTCCTGATTATTATTGTTATTCTGTTTGGAGTTTTTTTTTCGGTCAGCTTTGTTCATATCCTGGGTTTCTCGTGTGTCTGTTTGTTGACCGGAGTGTATTGTTTACACAACGTGACTTCCCTTGACGTCACTGCCCTGTAGGAGCGACCTACAGGGGTGATGATGAGGGGAAAGGGGGGGAGAGGGGTTGGTGGAGAGGGCGGAAAAGGGGGTTGGGTGAAGGGAGGACACGGGAGGAAGCGAGAGATAGGGGAGGGAAAGAGGATGATGCGGAGAGGGGAGAATACGAAAGGAGGGGAAGAAAGGCGAGAGAAAGGGGAAGGGCGGGGACTAGAAGGGGGACTTCGAGAGTTTGGGAGAGTGTGCGGGGAGGATGGAGGGAGGAAGGGTAGATAGGGGTTAGGCTAGGAGGATGGAGGAGGAAAGGGTAGATAGGGGTTGGCTAGGAGGATGGAGGAAAAGTAAGCGGCATCACCATTACCCATGTCTTGAGTGTTATTTACACCTTGATTTTCTAATAACAATTAAAATAGCGCTTCTCGTGTCTGGAAAATTTCGGAAGAGCCAACAGATCGAAACGAAAACAAACAAAAAAAAAGGATGAAATGATAGCCGATTGGTGAAATAACAAAAAGAAAATCTACAACAAAGAATGGTGATGAAGGAAGGTACTCTCCCCTCTCCTCCCTTTCTCACCCCCTCTCCCCTTCCCTCGGCCGTTGTGTTGTGAATGTCCCCAATTATTCAATTACGGAAATAGGACTTTGTGACGCGATTGTTGCGCCAGGATGATGCTTGTGGGGGGGGGGGGGGGGTGCAGAGCAAGGGGTCGTAGGGAGGCGCGGGGGTCGTAGGCGGGCGGGTCGTTTAGAGGAGGATAGTGTTCCGGTGGACGGGACGGGGCGGGACGGGGCGATCGGGTTTGGTAAAACGGACAAAATTCCTTACCGAAACACACCTTCGGCATAGGTATACGGCTGTTCAGTTATTAAGGCCTCTGCGGTTTTGAGGGGTAGAATTAATTACAAAAAATATATATATAATTAAAACTCTTTGTTAATAATATACCGTATCTTATATTTACACTCGTACTCTCTCTCTCTCTCTCTCTCTCTCTCTCTCTCTCTCTCTCTCTCTCTCTCTCTCTCTCTCTCTCTCTCTCTCTCTCTCTTCTCTCTCTCTCTCTCGCTCTCTCTCGCTCTCGCTCTCTCTCTCTCTCTCTCTCTCTCTCTCTTCCTCTCTCTCTCTCTCTCTCTCTCTCTCTCTCTCTCTCTCTCTCTCTCTCTTCTCTCTCTCTCTCTCTCGCTCTCTCTCTCTCCTCTCTCTCTCTCATCTCTCTTCTCTCTCTTCTCTCTCTCTTCTCTTCTCTCCTCGCTCTCTCTCTCTCTCTCTCTCTCTCTCTCTCTCTCTCTCTCTCTCTCTCTCTCTCTCTCTCTCTCTCTCTCTCTCTCTCTCTCACACACACACCACACACACACAATGGACAAATAACTAATGTGGACAAATAACTAAGGACCCTGTATGAATATGCGCTGCGGCTTTTGAGCCAGGTATGGAGTCCGGGAAAAAAAACATTCTGTAATGTACCTTACTACCGGCCGTGAGGATTACTGTACTAGGGGGAGGGGGAGGGTCGTAGGGGAGGCATAATTCGTTGGGGAAGGGAGGGGAGGGCATGAGGAGGCATAGCGAGTAGGGGAAGCTATTGTGTTGGGGGTAGAGGGGGGGGTGCATCATTTGTCAGCAGAATACTTATATACGAACGCAGGCACTTGTTCAAGAGGAGAAAGCGTAGGTCGAAAGGTGGGAAGAGGAGAGAAGGAAAAAAAGGAAAGAGAGAAGAAAGGAAGGAAGAAGAAAAGAATGACAGGAGGAGGAAAGGAAGTGAGAAGGATGGCATCCACAAGAAAATAGAATAAATGATGAAAGTGGAGGAGAAGGAAATGAATAAGAAAAATGGGTAAGGAGGGAATAGAAACCTGAGGAAACGAGATGGATATGCGTAGGAACTCCTCGTATGATATCCTTGAACGAAGTGTGGGACGTCGAGAGATCCTACAGACAATCTTATGACGCCTTAGAATGGTTAGCGCTCTCCCGTTCCTCACTGCTTTCGTTCTTCTTTCCTCCTCTTTGTTCTTTTTCCCTCCTTCATTTTCTTTTCGTTGTTGTTATTGCCATTATTAGTGTATTATTAGTATTACTATTTCTGTTATTATTAGTCTATCATCAATATTATTGATATTGTTATCATCATCATTGATTTTATCATTACCATACTATCATTATTATTATTATTGTGGTTATTGTTATTATTTTTATTGTTTTCATTGTTGTTGTATTGTCATTATTA
>NW_020869522.1:299764-309764 GCF_003789085.1 Penaeus vannamei | reverse complement strand
CAGAACAGACAGAAACAGACAGACAGACAGACAGACAGAAACAGAGACAGACAGACAGACAGACAGACAGAAGGACAGACAGAGAAGAGAGAGAGAGAGACAGACAGCCAGACAGAAACCGAGAGAGAGAAAGAGAGACAGACAGACAGACAGACAGACAGAGAAAGAGAAAGAGAGAAAAAAAAGACAGACAGACAGACAAACAAACAAACAAACAAACAAAAAGACAGACAAACAAAGCCATAAAGAAAGAAAAACAAAGACGCTTAGGAAGCTCCGAGTACCGCTGTTGCAAGAGATACAATAATACAGGTGAGCTTGGCCAGGTAAATTGCATTAGCCCGGAGCTTGAGTTGCACGTGAAAGGCCTTGCAATTTTGTTATATTGGGGTACAGTGAGCGTGTGTGCGTGCGCGCGTGAGTATTTGTATGTCTGCGTGTTTTTGCGTGTGTTTTTAGGTGTGTGTGTGTGTGTATTTTAAGTGTATATGTGGGTTAGTGTGTGTGTGGGTGTGTGTGTGGGTGTTGGGTGTGTGTGTGTGTGTGTGTGTGTGTGTGTGTGTGTGTGTGTGTGTGTGTGTGTGTGTGTGTGTGTGTGTGTGTGTGTGCGTGTGTGCCATCTGTGCGTTAATTTCAGAAAAAAATGAGAAATTGGCAACTCACCCCGACGGCTGTGATTCTCCGATCCGCCGTGTTTTTTTGTTTTTTTTTTTTTTAATGTTTAGTATCTTTAAAAAAAATAATGATAAATAAATAAATAAAAACAATAGGGTCTATTGTCTCATTGATTATTGCTGCTTTCATCACTAATCGGAGGTCACCAGAGTTGCGGTAGAGTTGCCAGTTACTTATTTTCTGAAGTTACACGAACACACACGCACATAAACATACACATACAAACACACACAGAAACATGCACATACACACACGTATGACACGCACACACATGACACACACACACACACCACACACATAACACACTCAAAATATAAACACACACCACACATAATGCACAAAATACAAACATACACATAACACAAAATAATCACGCACACACTTATACCACCCATACACACACATAAAAACTACCACATATTACATTAACCAATAACCTTTTGCTATTTATCATCAACTCATCCTTATTTATTTCTCGAATTTCAAACAAACAAAATCTTTCTTATTAAAGTTTCAACAAACTTTTTTTTTCAGAATATACTGTCATTTTTCGAAGCCACGACTATTATACAGTGACTATAAACTAAATAAATAAATAAATAGAATAAAAAATAAATAACAAAATAAATAAATTAAATAAATAATAAATAAATAAATAAATAAATAAATAAATAAATAAGATAAATAAATAAATAAATAAATGAATAAATAAATAAATAACAAATTAACAAATAAACAATAAATACATAAATAAAAGATTACAAACAAATAAATAAATAAATAAATAAAAAATAAAAATAAATAAATACATAATAATAATAAAACGTTTTTTCCCAGCGGTGTCTAAGTCAATTTTCGTGTTCTGTTTGTCTAATAAAGTTGATCACAGTGTTTACAGTCGCAGTTCTGACGCGTGTGTGGCTTTATGAAGTGTAATGAATTATATCTCTGCAATAATTATCGTTAATTACGGCTTGATAACTGTTTTCTTTATATGTTTGTTCTGTGTTGTTTGTTTTTTATGTCTTTTTCTTAGGTTTTCTATTTTCTGTTTTTTTTTCGTTTTGTTTTTCTATCTGTGTTTGGCTCTGTCTTTTAATCTTTTTCGATTTCGAGCAATTTCTCTTTTTCGTTCTCTCTTTCTTTCTCTCTCTGTCTCTCTATTTCTCTCTTCTCATCTCTCTCGTCTCTCTCTCTCTCTCTCTCTTCCTGCTCTCTCTCATCTCTCTCTCTCCTCTCTCTCTCTCTCTCTCTCTCTCTCTCTCTCTCTCTCTCTCTCTCTCTCTCTCTCTCTCTTTCTCGTCTCTCTCTCCTCTCTCTCTCTCTCTCTCTTCTGCTCGTCTCTCTCTCTCTCTCTTTCTCTCTCTCTCTCTTTCCTCTCTCTCCTCTCTCTCCTCCTCTCCTCTCTCCTCTCTCTCTCTCTCTTCCCCTCTCTCTCTCTCTCCTCTCTTCCTCTCTCTTTCTCTCTCCTCTCTCTCCTTCCTTCCTCCTTTCTCCTCCTACTTCTCCTCTTCTTCAATTTCTTTTTCCGATTTTTTTTTATTCGGATTTTTTTTTCACATTGTTCGCCAGCCTTGAACGCCAGCACGACGGACGCGAGCATGAACCCGTAAATATGTGCATCGCCAGCCAGTTGTGAAACAGGAAGACGGGTTGCCGAAGGATAGATCTGTTACAAACAGCCCGAGTCCGAGATTAAGTTACACTCACAGCGATAAATGTGGACCACTTATACACTTACGATTCACTTGAGCTAACACAGATATCTTATTGATGGATCCGAGTACCGATACAGATGATCAGCTGATTATATAGAAGGGATGGGTGGTATCTGCGTGTATGTAATTTTGTTTGTATGTAGTTTTGTTTGAAAAGGTTCCGATTTCTCCCTGTCTCTAGTAATCTTGTTTTGATTTTATATCTATCTATTTTTATTTACCCCCTCGCTCTCTGCTATCTGTCTATATGTTTAATCTATCTCCTTCTCTATCTATCTATTTGTCTATCCTATCTGTTTTGATTTATTTTAATCTGTATCTTTATTCTATCTCCCTCTCTCTTCTCTATCTTATCTATTTATCTATCTGTCTATCTATCTATCTACACAATTCATTCTATCCTTTTAATCTATTTACTATAGATAGTTCATCTACATATTTAATGATTATAATTAATATAAATACATATACATCATATTTCTTCTCCCTCTTGTCCTCTTCAACTCGTCCTCTTCTTTTCCTCTTTCTTCCACGTCAAGGAAGGAGGCCGAGCGTCGTCATCGAGCCTCCTCCAACATACCCTGAATTAAAGGATCCACCTGCGATACTTCAAGGAGCTCCTCGGGAGACTTTCCCACCTCTTTTCGCTCCCGCCTCTCTCCCCTCCCCTCCCTCCTTCCTCTCCTCCTTTCTTTCCTTTTCTCCTCTCGTCCTATTCTCTCGCTCTTCCCGGGCCATTTATTCTCTCACGCTTCCGTCTCCTCTCTCAGTTGGGGCCCATCCCTCTTCCTCTTTCCTCTCCTTCTCTCTTTTCCCTACTTTTTTCTCTCTCGCGATCCTCCTCGTTCCCTCCCCTCGGCCTGTCGCCTTCTCTCCTCTTCCTCCTTTTCTCTCTCCTTCTCTCCTCCTCCTTCTTCCCTCGCATGGGCATCCCTCCTCCTTCCTCCCCCTCCCTCCCTCCCTCTCTCTTTCCTCCATCCTCTCCTTCTCCCTCCTCCCCCCTCCCTCCTTTCGCTCCTCTTCCTCCTTCCTCTCCTTCCCTCCTCCTCTCCTCTCTCTCCTGTCCTTTTCTCATTTCTTCCTTCCTCTCATTTATTCTTTTTCTAACCTCTTTCTCCTTCCATTCTCCTTCCCATCCTCTCTTGCCTCCCATGTCCCTCCTTTCTCTCATCCTTCTTCCACTTTCCCTTTTCTTCAGAGAGATAGAGAGAGAAAGAGAGAGAGGAGAGAGAGAGAGAGAGAGAGAGAGAGAGAGAGGAGAGAGAGAGAGAGAGAGAGAGAGAGAGAGAGAGAGAGAGAGAGAGAGAGAGAGAGAGAGAAAAAGAAAGAAAGAGGGAGAGACAGAGAGAGAGAGAAAGAGAGAGAGAAAAAGAAAGAAAGAAAGAAAGAGTAAAAAAGAAAGAGAAAAAGAGAAGCAAAATGATAGACGCATATACGTGCGTTTGTCCTAATTTAATGAAAACGATAATACTTCACCCTGCCAGTATATCCTAACCCGAAGGCATGGTCGGTCATACAACGTGACTGCGACGGGGTTTTCGCCCTTCGAGACATATCCGACCAATCTGACCATTCCTATGAACCGCTGAGTGTATCTCATCGAGAGAACCATCGTATCTGGCGTGGACCGTCTAATATCACAAATTATGAGAAACTTTTACACTTTTACCGAAGCGACCGTTTAAAAAAAAGGAAAAGAAGAAGAAGAAAAAGGAGGTATTTCAACCAGGACTGCCACTTTTGCCGTGCGATTTCGGATATTCAGTCAGGGTTGCCAACCTATCCCATCGGGTAAAGAAGCGAAACGAATAAAATAAAGTGAAATAAACACAGGGTTGGCATATTTATTCGCTCGTGTCACCTTTACTCATCTAGAAAGGCCATGGAAATATTTTCTGTTATATATCACGCTGACATTTTTAAAATACAGACCATACGTACCCAAGGTAGGGAAAAAAAAAAGGTGGAGGTTGCCAAGTTTCGCTAGAGAGGGGAATTCAATCGCCATTTAATACTCGGAACTTTGTTGTCGTTTTTCTTTATCACTCGATTTAAGTTAACACGCATATCTATTATCTCCATAATCAATATTTAACCCATTTCTATTATCTCTATAATTGATATAACATTGTTCTATTAGTCACACCCGCTAAGTGTTAAATGTGGAAAAGAATTTAGCATGGAGTAAACGATTAACATGTTAAAAAGTCCAAAGTCAGTTAAAATTGAGGGTCATGCTGTTTCCATAATCGTTCTCGCATCACTCCGAATACGTAAGTGACCCTTAAATGTGAAAATAAGTACTAGAGACTAGAATTGTTATTTGTATTACATCGGCCTCCGTTTCTTGTTTGTGTGTGGAAAACAGAGAGGGGGAAGAGAGAGAGAGAAGAAGAACAGGGGAAGGGAGGAGAGGATGAAACAGGGAGGGAAGTAGGGAAAGAGAGAGGAGGGAGGGAGCGAGAGGGAAAGAGTGAGAGAAAGAGAGGGGAAGAAGAGAAAGAGAGAGAAAGAGAGACAGGGAGAAGAAAAATGAGAGAGAAAGGGAGAGAGGGGGAAGGAAAGAAAGAAAAGAAAAGTAAGAGTATTTTTAAATCGAGAGAACAAGAAAAAGTAAAAAAAGAAACAGACCCAGATCCAGAATCCACCCAAACTACATAAACTAGCAATTATCCCATAAATAGCCATTATCCCATAAAGAAAAAAAAGAAAAAAAACATTTCCTCTCATCTAAGGACATTTTCTTCTTTTTTTGCAAGACGTAAAACATAAAATCAAAGAGGGCAGCACCGGTTCTTGCCAAATTACTGAACATCGATAAAGTGAAAGATATGTCAGGTTGGGATAGACTCACCGTTTTCTCCCTTTCTTTGCCGACGCTTTATCAATATCTTTATATGGTTTCTTTTGGATTTGTACTTATCTTTATCTATCTATTTATCTCTGTCTCCAACTCTATTTATTCTATTTATCAGTACTCTGGTCTGGTGTAATATATACCTATCTGTCTGCCCATTTATCAATCTCCTCTCTCCTCTATCTCTCTCATTCCTCTCTCTCTCTCTCTCTCTCTCTCTCTCTCTCTCTCTCATCTCCTCTCTCTCTCTCTCTCGATTCTCTTCTTCTCCTTCTCTCTCTCTCTCTTTTTGTGTGTGTTTGTGTGTGTGTATCTATCTCCCACGTCTCCCTTTTCACTCATGTGTAATGTGTGGGTTTAGGCCTCGACTCACTCTTTCTTCCTACGTGTCTCTCGCTCCTTCCCTTCCTCTCTTCCTCATCCTCCCTGTCTTCTCCATCCTTCTCTCTTCTTCTCCTCTCTCTCTCATCTCCTCTCTCTCTCTCTCTCTCCTCTCTCTCTCGTCTCTCTCTCCTCCCTCCCTCCCCCTCTCTATTCTATCTATCATCTATCTATCTATCATATCTATTCCTCCTAATCTCTCTCTCTCTCTCTCTCCCCTCTGTTCTCCGTCTCTTCTCCTCATCATCTCTCTCCTCTCTCTCTGTCTCTCATGTCTCTCTCCTCTCCTCTCATCAGTTGGATCAGCAACTAGGGTCCAGAGAGACTTCTCCATGGGCTATAGATTCTTCCATTCTCGTTGGTTTAAGTGTGTAGTGAATCTGTGTTGAATCCTGTCTGAGAAGTCGTTCTCTCAAGTGAAGACTTACGGGTTCGGTTTGTAAAAATTGTGCACAGGCTGACCCAATGATTATCATAAACACAGACATGCATGAATCATCTGGGGGGTTGCATCTCTGTCTATCTACTGATAGATATACATTTATCTAACCTATTTGCCCCGTTGTTGGATGCATGTCAGACTGATAAATTGCATTCATTTATTTATATATGCATGTCAAGAATTACGAAATATTCATTGGATCGGGCCTGGGGCAGTTCTAACAAACCGGCCGTATATATAGCATTGAAAGACAACTAAAGCAGAACATTAGTATAAGACAAGGAATTCTTGTGATGCAAGGGATGTGAATGAGACTGCCAGGAGGTTTATTATGTTTTGTCTGAAAGTGCGAAGTGTTTCTGTATAGATACGTGTGTGTGAGGGTGTTATATATATATATATATAATTAATATATATATATATAATATATAATATATATAATATATATATATATTATATATAATATATATATATATATATATATATATATATATATATATGTGTTATATTTTTAATATTGAAATGGTGTGGCTTCGTTAGTCGGTCGTGTTGTAGGAGGATATACTTGGTATATAATGTGAGGTTTATCTTTCTTTCTCTCTCTCTCTCGTCTTTCTTTTCTCCTCTCTCTCCCCTCTCTTCTTTCTTTCTCATTCTCCGTCGTCATCGTCCTCTCTCTCTTTTTCGACTCATCTCCCGCACTTGTTCACATCTCCTCTCGTCCGTCTCTCTCTTGCCTTTCTCTCTCGAGTTCTCCTCTCTCTCCGTCTCCTCATATCCTCCTCTCTCGTACTCAAAGTACACACACCGCTGCGACGCCACACACCGTGTGCGCCGCCCGCTTGCGCCCGCCACAGGAACGACGACACACACCCCCCGCACACACACCACACCAGGCCGAGGCCTGCGAGGGGAGCCGCACATACCACCTCTCCGTCTCTCCTCCTCTCTCTCTCTTCCCTCTCTCTCTCAGCTTCGTCTCTCATCGTCTCTCCAGCCGACGTCACCTCTCTCTCCTCCTCTCCTACCGGCGAGCGTCCTGCACCGCCTTTCGTCTCTCTCGGAAATCACGTCGATCTCTCTTCCACTCCTCCCTCTCATCGTCTCAGTTAACCCATACCGTTCAGTCGGCTTGATCGAGGCTAATAGATGAGGTATACAGAGCCCGCCTCTAGGCTGATGCTCAGCCATGGAAACTGCTTTCTATCTTCTAATCTTTTCTCTTGTGTGCTGAGTCCGTAATTTGATGTCCTGTATTTTGTCATTCGCATTTCATCTTTTTCCTTATTTCTCATTCATTTCTCTCTTTCTTTCTTACTTCTTTGACTTAGTTGTCTCGAATATTTGGTTTGTTTGTTTGTCTTCGTATTTCTGAAATTTCCCAACATCTTTATTTTTTTCTTCTTTTTTATATTTCTCTTTCGCTAACTTCTGAATGTTTTTTTTTTTTTCTAACTCTGGTTTCTTCTTTCACAACTTCCTCCTATTTCCTTTGTTGTACGAATTTCGTTCTTCTTTATTACACTCAGAGACAGAAAGAGAGAGGGGGGAGGGGAGGAGGGGGGAAAAGAAAAGAGAGAGAGAAGCGGAGAGGGTGAATAAGGGAGAGACAGAGAGAAAGTGAGAAAGAAAGAGAGAAAAAAAAATCCCAAAGAAGCAGGAAATTAAATACCGAAACCAAACACACAAACAAACAAACAGAGAAATAGCAGACGAATCAGCCCCCCTTCCCCCTCCACCCCACCCCCCTTCAGCCACATTCCCCGCCGTGTCCTATCCTCTCCCACCCCCACCCTCACCCCCACACAGCCCCCTCCCCCTCCCCCCCCCTTTCAAGCCACATTCCCCGCCGTGTCCTACCTCCCCCACCCACCCCAGCCCCCTCCCCTCCCCCCCTTTCAGCACATTCCCCGCCGTGTCCTACTCTCTCCCCCTCCCACCCCATCCCCCACCCATCCCCTCTCCCCTTCCCCCCCCCTTCGCAGCCATTCCCGCCGGTGTCCTACACCTCTTCCCCCCACCCCCCCTCCTCTCCCCCCAGCCCCCCAAGACTCCTGAATGCTTCCTCCTGTCTCAAGAAATCCGACAACGGCCCCGAACCTTCGATGAGAGAGACCGTTCGCCGGCGAACTCTTTGCTTGCCTCGTCTCCATTTTCTTTCTTATTCTATCATCATTGTTTTCTTCTTTTTATTATTATTAATTCATTTTTTTTTTTATTATTATTATTTTTCTTTTTATTTCTTTTTCTTATTATTATTTTTCATCATTGCTTTCTTCTTCTTTTTCTTCTTATTATTATATTTTTTCATAATTGTTCCTTCTTTTCTTCTTCTTTCAACACTCGTTTCTTTCCTTCTTCTTTTCTTCTTTTTTCTTATTTTTCTGATACTTTCTTTTTTCTTTTTTCAACTTTTTTAAGCCTTTGCGGCGAACTTTTTCTTGCCTCGTCTTCGATATTTCCTTATTCTCCGTCATCATCTTCGTCGTCTTCTTATTCTTTTATTTCATTATTATTATTCTTTCTTCTTTATTCTTCTTCTTTTCCTTTTTCTTTTCTTTCTTCTTCTTCTCTTTCTTTCTTCTTTATGTCTTCTTCTATCTTCTTCTATTCTTCTTTATTTTCTTCTTCTTCTTTATTCTTAAGCTTCTTCTTATTCTCAATTTTTGTTTCTTATCAACTTCTTTTTATTATTCGTTCTTCTTAATATATCTTCTTCTGTTATCCTTCTTCCTTTCCTTCATCTTCTTCCTTCTGTTCATCCTTCTTTCTTTCCTTCTTCTTTTTGGTGTGAAAAGCAGTTTCTCAGCTTAATGTTGCATTTGCTATATTATGCTTCCGTTGGATGATAGAGGAAAATAACCGAGAAAATTATAAAAAAAGAGAAATTGAAAAAAAAATGTGAATTTACTATCACAATAGTACATAGGANATAGGAGAAGAGAAGGGTGGTGAGAGACAGAGAAGGGGAGATAGAGGGAAGTAAGAAAGAAGGGAAGATGGGTGAGGGAACAGAGAAGGGAGAGAGAGGGAGGAATGGTGAAAAAAGGAGGTAAGGGAGAAGGACAGATGGGTGAGAGGTTGAGGGAGAAAGGGGTGGATGAGAGAAAGAAAGGAGGTGGATGAGGAGCGAGGGAGAAAGAGATGGATAAAAGAAAAGAGAATTTGGATGAGAGAAAGAGGGAGATGGAAAATTGGATGGGAGGTGAGGGAGAAGAGAGGGTGGAGGGAAGGTAAAGGAGAAGGGGATGGATGAGAGATAAAAGGAGATGGATGAGGGGTAAGAGAAAGATGGATAAAAGAGAAGAGAAGATGGACGAGAGGAAAGAGGGAGAGAAGTGGGGTGATAGGGAGAAGAAGAGAGGTAGAGATAGACGATAGAGAGGGAGAAAGAGGAATAGAAATGGATGAGAAAGAGGAGAAGGGAAGGAATAAATAATAGAGAGAGGGAGAAGGGTGGAAATAAAGGAGAGATAGAGAAGAGAGATGATAAATTGGATAAATAGGAGAGAGAGGGGGATGAGAAAAGTTTTTTTTTTTTTTTAATAGGAGAAGGGAGGAAGCAAGACAGAAGGAGAGGAGGAAATAGATAAATGCTAGGAGGAGGAGGAGAAGGAGGGGGGGAGGAGGAAGAAGAGGAGAAGGAGAAGGAGGAGGAGGAAGAAGAGGAGGAGGAGGAGGGAAGAGGAGAAGGAGGAGGAAGAGAGGAGGAGAAGGAGAAGAAGAAGAAGAAAAAAAAGGAGAAGGACATGGAGTAGGAGGAAGAGGAGGAAGAGTAGGAGGAGGGGGAGGGATAAAAGAATGAGGGGTGGGGGTGGCAGGGAGAAGAGGAGGGGGGGTTCTCTAATGATGGATGACTCACACAACGTCAGTATTATGTGCATTTTAGCCAAGCTGGCATGAAGGGTATTATTTGTATGTGAGATG
>NW_020869522.1:284764-289764 GCF_003789085.1 Penaeus vannamei | reverse complement strand
TGCGATTGTGCACGCGTGCGTGTGTGTGTCTGCGATATGTACGTGTATGTGCGTGATTGCAATTGAGTCTGTGTGGATATCCGTTTTCTATGACTGTAATTGTTGGAAATCTGGTTAAGACTTAAATATCAATATGTGTTTAGTAAGTGATTGCGTCATTGGCAGGGTTGTGATTGCGCCAGAATGTGTGCAAGTATGTAAATGAGTGTATATGAACTTGTGTGTGATTGTAGCCGTGAAAGTAGGTGTGGATGTGCGTGGATGTGCGTGGATGTGTGTGGATGTGCGTGGATGTGGGTGGATGTGCGTGATGTGTGTGGATGTGCGTGGATGATGTGTGTGGTGTGCGTGGATGTGTGTGGATGTGCGTGATGTGTGTGGAATGTGTGATGTGTGGGATTCCGTGGGTGTGCTAGCTGGCTGTGACTGTGTGGATGTGCGTGTGATTGTCTGTGATAGAGATTGTGTAAATATGCAAAATTGTCTGTGTGCGGTGTGTGTGTTCTGCGATTGTGTACACGTGTATGTGCGTGATTGCAATTGAGTCTGTGTGGATATCCCGTTTTCTATGACTGTAATTGTTGGAAATCTGGTTAAGACTCTTAAATAACAATATGTGTTTAGTAAGTGATTGCGTCATTGGGCAGGGTTGTGATTGCGTCAGAATGTGTGCAAGTATGTAAATGAGTGTATATGAACTTGTGTGTGATTGTAGCCGTGAAAGTAGGTGTGATTGCAAGTTTTTTTTTTATATATATGTATATATATATATATATATATATATATATATATATATATACATACATACATACATACATACACATACACACACATACATACATACATACATACATATACATACATATATATATATATTATATGTATGTATGTATGTATGTATGTATGTAATGTATATATATATGTATATATATATTTATATATTTTTTTTCTATATATATATATACATTATATATATATATATAAATATATATATATATATATATATATATATATATATATATATATATATATATATATATATATATATATATATGGGTAAACGTTTTCAAGATGAGGCACTGATTTCCGAAGTCACTTCATGGCTGCAAACGCAACCTGGAGACTGCAGACGTCACCGAATTAAGGACCAGAAATCAACACACGATCTACAGAGATGTGTGTGTGCGTGCGTGTGTGTGGTGTGTTGTGTGTGTGTGTGTGTGTGTGTGTGTGTGTGGTGTGTGTGTGTGTGTGTGTGTGTGTGTGGTTGTGTGTGTGTGTGTGTGTGTGTGTGTGTGTGTGTGTGTGTGTGTGTGTGTGTGTGTGTTCGTGTGTGTGTGTGTGTGTGTGTGTGTGTGTGTGGTGTGTGTGTGTGTGTGTGTGTGTGTGTGTGTGTGTGTGTGTGTGTGTGTGTGTGTGTGTGTCTGTGTGTGTGTGTGTGTGTGTGTGTGTGTGTGTTGTGTGTGTGTGTGTGTGGTGTTGTGTGTGTGTGTGTGTGTGTGTGTGTGTGTGTGTGTGTGTGTGTGTCTGTGTGTGTGTGTGTGTGTGTGTGTGTGTGTGTGTGTGTGTGTGTGTGTGTGTGTGTGTGTGTGTGTGTGTGTGTGTGTGTCTGTGTGTGTGTGTGTGTGTGTGTGTGTGTGTGTGTGTGTGTGTGTGTGTGTGTGTGTGTGTGTGTGTGTGTGTGTGTGTCTGTGTGTGTGTGTGTGTGTGTGTGTCTGTGTGTGTGTGTGTGTGTGTGTGTGTGTGTGTGTGGTGTGTGTGTGTGTGTGTGCGTGTGTGTGCGTGTGTGTGTGCTGTGTGTGTGCGTGTGTTGATACAAATAAACATACATCACGTTCTAGTTCTCTCTCTCTCTCTTCCTCCTCATTTATCACCAATTCCTCTCCTCTACTTCCTCCTCCTCTTCTCTCTTCCCCTCCCGTCCTTAGACTATCCCTTCCAGCCCCCCCTCCCATCCCTCCCCACTTTCCTCTGTCCCAATCGAACCTCTCATTTTCCTTCCTTTCCCTCCCCTCTCCTCCTTTCCTTTCTTTCCCTTCCTCTCCTCTTTTCCTTCTCTCCCCTCTTCCCTTTCTACCCGAATCATTCTCCCCTCTCCCCTCTCCCTCTCTTCCCACCGAACGCAACCCTCTCCTCCCCTCCCTTCCTATCCTCTTCCCTCTCTCTTCCCACCTCCCTCCCTTCCTCCTACCTCCTCTCCCCCATCTCTCCAACCGAACGCTACCTCTCTCCCTCTCCCTCTATCCCAACTGAACAATCCTCTCTCTCCTCCTCCCTCTCCTTTCCCTTCTCCCCTTCCTCCCTCCCTCCCTCTTGCCTTTCCTCTCTCTCCCCCTCTCCTTCTCTCTTCTTCTTCCTTCTCCCTTCCCTCTCTCCCCAACCGAAACCCTGCTTCTCCCCTCCCTCCTTCTCCCCTTCCTCTCTCTCCTCCTACATCTCCCCTTCCCTCCCCCCCTTCTCCTCCCTCTTGTTCTCCAATAAAGCAAAAAGGACGAACATGGTGGGAGGCGGGGGGGGGGGGTGCTTCCTGTGCCTTATCTCGTTTTCCCTCTTCCTCTTTCTGCCTATCTCCCTCTATCTGCCCATCTATTGGGCTATTTATCTATCTATCATTTACCTATCTATCTCTCTATCTGTCTCTATCTTTCATTCATATCTATCTATATATCTATATCAGTCTTTCTCTCTCTCTCTCTCTCTCTCTCTCTCTCTCTCTCTCTCTGTCTCTCTCTCTCTCTCTCTCTCTTTCCTCTTCTCTCTCTCTCTCTCTCTCTCTCTCTCTCTCTCTCTCTCTCTCTCTTCATCCTCCTTTTAAATACATCCATTAATTTCCGACTTAAATCAGGCTCTTCTGGTGGACATATATATTTTTTTTTCTTTCTTTCTTTCTTTCTTTTTTTTTTGGGGTGGGGGGGGGGGTTAAGGATTACATGATATAATTGAGTTTTCCTTTCATTCATTTTTTTCTCTTTAAGCCTCTTATTAATGTACAAATATTAAAAAGAATATTCTGGAAAATGTATATATACACGATTTAGGATCTGCAAATTTTACACATGTTTATTTCCATTTTTTTTTCTACAACTGTCGTGCAGATTTTTCTTTCTTTCTTTCTTTTTTTCAGTTGTCGATTGTCATATTATTATTTTTTTCTTTATGTCCATGTCGTATTAATATTTTTTTAAACAATTGCATTCAGTTTTTTTGTTCTCTCTCTGTTTCAACAATTGAGATATTCATATATCTTACCAACAAAATAAAAAATTTACCCGCAAACGGCTTACAGCAAGAGGATCACACTAGAAAAAAATAGTTCCCCGTACAAAACAAAATGAAAAGAAAACGTAGAAAAGTAAATGGAACACAGAAAACGGGAAATACGTTGCATGGCACTGGCGCTTGTAAAGTAAATATTCCTAGAAGATTGAGAGACAGACAGACAGATTGACAGACAGACAGACATATAGATAGACAGATAGCAAGGTAGAGATACAGAAAACAGAAAGAGATAAACAGACTGACAGACATAGACAGACAGACATATAAAAAGACAGATAGCAAGGTAGAGATACAGAAACAGCAGACTGACAGACATAGACAGAACATATAAAAGACAGATAGCAAGGTAGAGGATACAGAAAACAGAAGAGAGACTAAACAGACTGACAGACATAGACAGACAGACAGAGACAAGCATAAGCAGAGGTAGAGATAGCCATAAAGACAGAAAGACAGATACAGACTTAACAGACTGACATATATAGACAGACAGATATATAGATAGACAGATAGCAAGGTAGAGAGACAAAAAAAAATCAAAGACAGATAGATACAAATAAATAGATAGCATGGAGAGAGAGAGAGACAGAGACAGACAGAGACAGAGAGACAGAGAGAGAGAGAGAAAGACAGAGAGAGACAGAGAGAGAAAACAGAAAGAGACGCCAGAGACAGTGAAGACAGACGACAGACAGAGAAAAACAAAAACAGACAGACAAACAATTAGGTAGACTAATAGCCAGACAGATAGCCAGGTAGAAAGACAAAAAGACAAACAGACAAAGTGTCAGACAAAGGTTGAAGAAGGAAGAGGAAAAGGAAAGGAAATAAAAAAAAACGTAGAGAAGCGAAATAAAGCAAAATATTAAAAGGGCAAGAGAAAACAAAAACGAAAAGAAAGAAAGAGGAAGATTGAAAAAAAAAACACCGAAAGAATGAACAAGAAAAAATAAGAGAAAATTCATCTTCTCTTTCCTCCTTTTTCTAGCAAAGGGAATAGAAGAGAAACTGAAATAATGGAAGGATAATCCAGTCATGGGAAAGGGAATAGAGAAAAAATGAAATAATGGAAGGATAATCCGATCATGAAAAAGGGAATAGGAGAAAAAATGAAATAATGGAAGGATAATCCAATAATGGGAAAGGTAATAGGAGAAAAACTGTAATAATGGTAGATTATTATTATTGATTAATTTTAATTAATTATTATTATTAATCCAATAAAATAATGGTAGTTTATTATTATTAATTAATTATGATTAATTATTATTATTAATATTAATCCAATAAAATAATGGTAGATTATTATTATTAATTGATTATAATTAATTATTTTTATTATTACTCCAATAAAATCCAGAAAAAAAACAAATAATGAGAAGGGAATAGGATAATCCAATGATGGTAATTGGAAGGGAGAAAAAAAAATATATGAATAAATATTGGGAAAGCGAATAAAGAAAAACTAGAATAATTGTAAGAAGAATGGGAGAACCGCCCTCTCTCTCTTCTCTCTCTCTCTCTCTCTCTCTCTCTTCTCTCTTCTCTCTCTCTCTCTCTCTCTCTCTCTCTCTCTCTCTCTTCTTCCTCCCTCCTCCCTCCTCCTCCCTCCTCCCCCTCCTCTCCTCCCTCCCTCCCTCCCTCCCTCCCTCCCTCCCTCTCTCTCCTTATCTCCCTCTCTCTCTCCATTTTTCTCTTACTTCTCTTCTCCTCACTCTCTC
>NW_020869522.1:269159-274159 GCF_003789085.1 Penaeus vannamei | reverse complement strand
ATTGTTATGGTCTGTAAACTTTTTCTTCTTCTCTCTTTCTCTCTCTCTACTTCTCTCTTATTTCTTTCTCTTTCTCTCTCTCTCTTCTACCTCTTTATCTCTCTCTCGCTCTCGCTCTCGCTCTCTCTCTCTCTCTCTCTCTCTCTCTCTCTCTTTCTCTTTCTCTTCTTCTCTTCTCTCTCCTCTCTCTCTCTCTTCTCTCTCTCTCTCTCTCTCTCTTCTCTCTCTCTTCTCTTTCTCTTTCTCTTTCTCTTCTCTTTCTTCTCTCTTCTCTCTCTCTCTCTCTCTCTCTCTCCTCTCTCTCTCTTTCTCTCTCCCTCTCCTCTTCTCTCTCTCTATATAATATATTCTTCCTTCTTTCGCTCCTCATTCTTTCGTCTTTCGTTCTTCTCTCTTTTTCTCTTCTTTCTTTTTCTCTCTTTTTCTCTTTTTTCTCTCTTTATTTACTCTTCCTCTCTCATTCTATTTTTTTTTTTTTCTTTCCTTTTTTCTTTTACATCTATCATTCTTTTTTTCTCTTTTATTTTTTGATTTATTTGTCTCTTAAACCTTCTTCTCTCTTTTCTGTCTCTGTATTTTTTTTCTCACTCCCCTCTCCTTCCTTCTTCTTCATTCTTCCCTTTCTTTTATCCAATTTATTTTATTTCTTCCATCATTTTTTTCTCTTTTCTCTCTCTTCTATCTTTCTTCTTTATACTGATATTAACTGTAATTCTGTTCTAAATTTCTTCAAATATAATTTGTGTATGTGTGTACGCGTGTGTGCGGGGTGTGTGTGGTTGTGCGTGCGTGCGTGTGTGCGTTGTGCTGGGGGGTGCGTGCGTGTGTGCGTGTGTGCGTGCGTTGTGTTGGTGCGTGTTGTGCGTGTGGCGTGCGTGTGTGCTGCGTGTGTGCCCGGGTGTGTGTGCGTGCGTGTGCGTGTGTGTGGCGTGTGTGCGCGTCAAACTATCACAACCAAAAACAACAAAAAACTAAATTAGATAGCTGTGTTGAAGATGACGTAATGACAGGTCTTTTTCGGAAAATATTCAGACCCCCCCACCCCCCACCCCCCACCCCCCCGTGACACTCAGATGAGGGACAGCAGATGAGGAACAGTCTTGATTCGAGGCGAGGAAAGGCGAAGCGTGTGGGGGGGGGAGGGGGTGGTGGTGGGGTGGTGGGGAGGAAGGGGCGTGTGTTGGTGATGGTGTGGAGGGAAGGGGCAGTGTGTGGTGGTGGGAGGAGGGGTATGGTGGTGGTTGGAGGAAGGGGCAGTGTGTGTGTGGAGGAAGGCAGTGGTGGTGGTGGAGGAAGGGGCATGGTGGTGGTGGTGGTGGAGCGGGCACGAGGGCAGTGGTGTGTTGGAGGAAGGGGCAGTGGTGGTGGGTGGAGGAAGGGCAGTGGTGGTGGTGGTGGTGGTGGAGGAAGGGGCAGTGTGGTGTGGTGGTGGAGGAAGGGGCAGTGGTGGTGGTGGAGAGGAAGGGCAGTGTGGTGGTGGAGGAAGGGGTGGGTGGTGGTGTGGTGGAGGAAGGCAGGGTGGTGGTGGTGGGTGGTGGTTGGAGGAAGGGGCAGTGGTGGTGGTGGAGGAAGGGGGGTGGTGGTGTGTGGTGGTGGTGGTGGAGGAGGGGGGCAGTGGTGGTGGTGGAGGAAGGGGCCGGTGGGTGGTGGGAAGGAAGGTGGCATGGTGGGTGGTGGTTGGAGGAAGGGGGCAGTGGTGGTGGTGGAGGAGGGGCCAGTGGTGGTGGTGTGAGGAAGGGGCAGTGGTGGTGGTGGGGGAAGGGGCAAAGCGGTGGTGGGGGGAAGGGGCCAAGTGGTGGTGGTGGAGGAAGGGGCAGTGGTGGTGGTGGAGGAAAGGGCAGTGTGGTGGTGTGGGGAAGGGGCAGTGGTGGTGGTGGTGGTGGTGGGAGGAAGGGGCAGTGGTGGTGGTGGAGGAAGGGCGGTGGTGGTGGTGAGGAAGGAAGGCGGCAGTGGTGGTGTTGGAGGAAGGGGCAGTGGTGGTGGTGGTGGTGGGAGTGATGCTATTGACAAAGAAAATACTAATAATGATGATATTGACGATAGTGATAATAATAATAATGATGATATTGACGATAGTGATAATAATAATAATGATAAAATTGTGATGGCAATAATATAATGGTTATGATGATAATGATTTTAAAGTAAATGATAATAGTAATAAAAATGATTATCAAATGCATAATATCAATGATAATAATGATATCTCTTTAATTCATATGATGATAATACTGATATCACTAATTATGAATGAATAATGATAATATAAATAATTATGATAGTGATATAAAATGAAATTATGATAATGATAAAAAATGATGATGATGACTATGACAATAGTATAGTAATGATAAAGAAGTAAAAGAACATAATTAATGACAAGAACAAAGTCAAGATATTAGTAATGATGATAATGATAACAATAATTTTCATTTGATAATAATCAAATATATCATCAAAGATTGATAGATAATTGCAGCAGCAGCAGCAGCAGCAATAGCAATAGCAATAGCAATAGCAATAGCAATAGCAATAGCAGCAGCAGCAGCAATAGCAATAGCAATAGCAATAATAATAATAATAATAAAATAGGCACATCACATACAAAAACTGCAAATATCTATTCACGATATAATTCAACTTAATTATACATTACCATGCAGTTACTCTGTTTAATCTTATAAATTACGTTTTTTTTTCCCCTTTTAAGATAAACTGAACTTCTGAAAATCTTTTACGATGAATATTGACATTACATGAGAAAGAAATATGGCGGTAAAAAATAATACAAATCTCAAGTCCTGAATTTCATACTTAGTGATTTACCAATAACTATTAATAATCTATCTGATTCATTATCACAGCAAGAAAGCATATAATTTTGTTGAACAGACTGAAAACATAAAAAGCAAAACACATAAAAAACACGTGACTTTGCATAAACCACTTCACTGAAAATGCTTCTCTCAGTCTTATTCCAACAAAATAACATTTAAGACACACATTAGTACAACGCATTAAAACAAAGGAACAAAACATGCATGCTCACCGCCTTGTTTTCCTAACCAAGTAGCTAAACTTTACGAATTTGTGGGAACTCACTCGCAGCGAACAAACATGGCGGCCTCCCGGGGAAAATAACTCTTTCTTCTCCTATAGGATCGATGTCTACAATTGCCAAACACGTAGTTACCGTAATAAGAAAATACAGATAATTATTTCCAAAGATTACAAACAAATTTACATATACAAGCTTTATTGTTTACAGGCAGAGACGAACAAGAATGATATTACGAATCAAAAGTAAGGATAGAATCTGCGGTGAAAATATCTTCCCCTTCGAACCAGGATAGAAGAAGCGGGAAATTTGAAATATACATGAATTAAAGTATTCATACAGATTTCACTTACATTATTTCAATTGCAAATCAGAACATTGTCATTTGCAATGATGATGATGATAATGATAATAACAATGATAATAATGATAATATTAATTATTATAACAACAATAATGATAATATTAATTATTATAACAACAATAATGATAATATTAATTATTATAACAACAATAATGATAATATTAATTATTATATAACAACATTATAAACAATAATCATAATATTATTAGCAATGATGATAATATACATGATTAAGGTAATAGTAGTAGTAGTAATAATCATATTATATTAATGACAATGATAATAGTGTTAATAACAGTGATCGAGATAATAATGATAGTAATTTAACTAAATGATAATGAAAATATTATTAAAAATCATCATCATACTAATAACAATAATATTAAGAATAATGAAAGGGATAATAATAATGGTAATAATGATTACTATAATAAATAACAACTGAGAATGAGAATGACAATAAGAATAATGATAATATAAATACTGATGATGATGATTATGATATCTACAATAATGATATTACTACTAATGAACATAATCATAGGAACCTTGATAGAAATTATCATATCACAAAAATAACTACAATAAGGCTAATCCAAGAAATAACAGTATTAATCAAAATAACCAAAAAAAAAAAAAATCAATAAAAAGAGAAAGAAAAGAAATTGAGAAAAAAGAAAATTGAGGTGAAAGAAAAAAAAAAAAAAAAAAAAAAGTGACTCCAATTTCGCTAAATTGAGAAAGAAGAAAAACAACAACAGTAGTTACAGTTCGGAAGTTGGCGAGTGGCAACAGCTTGCAAAAGGAAACCCACCCATCCACGCACACACCCTCACGCTGCTTCTGCAACAGCAAATAATGGTGCGCAAAGAGGGTTGCAGAGGAGCTGGAGGGAGGGGGGGGGGGTGGCGGTGGTGAGGGGTGGGGGGGATGGGATGGGGGATGGGGGGGAGAGAGGATGTGAGGTGGACGGGTGGAGGTCGAGAGAAGGAAGAGGTGTCCGTTTTAGGTTTATCTGTTGTTTATCTGTACCGTTTTCTTTTCTTTCTTTCTATTTTCTTTCTTTCTTTTTCTTTTTTTTTTTTTCTTTCTTTTTTCTTTCTCTTCTTTCTCTTTTTTCTTTCTTTCTCTTTCTCTTTCTTTCTCTTTTTCTTTTTCTTTTTCTTTCTTTCTCTCTTTCTCTTTCTTTCTCTCTCTCTCTCTCTCTCTCTCTCTCTCTCTCTCTCTCTCTCTCTCTCTCTCTCTCTCTCATCTCTCTCTCTTTCTCCTCTCTCTATATATATAATATATATATATAATATATATATATTATATATATATATATATATATATATGTGTGTGCGTGTGTGTGTGTGTGTGTGTATGTGTGTATGTGTGTATGTGTGTGCTTGTGTGTGTGTGTGCGTACTGTAAGGTTCATATTATAACTTCATAGACTAACGTAATATCCCGTTCTAACAAGACCTAATACCTACAGAAGCCACATTATTTCACCACAAAAAAAAACACACACATTCATACACCTCTACCTACACCTCGCTACACCTCGTCACACCACTCGTCACAGCCTTACTTTAC
>NW_020869522.1:244159-254159 GCF_003789085.1 Penaeus vannamei | reverse complement strand
CATAATTTTTGTTATTATTATTATTATCATTATTATTATTATTATTATTATTATTATTATTATTATTATTATCATTATTATTATTGTTATCATTATTAACGTTATTATTATTATTATCATTATCATTATTGTCATTATAATTATTGTTATTATCATTATCATTATTACTCTTATCATCATCATTATTATTATTAACATTATCATTAGTATTATTACTATTATCCTAATTGTTATTATCACTATTGGTATCATTATTATCTTTACCATTATTAGTATTGTTATTTTTTTATCATCATTACTATTAGTAGTAGTATCATTATCATTATTTTCATTGTTATTATCATTATCATCATCCTCAATACTGTTTATCATTATTATCATTATTGTTATTATTATTATTATTACAATTATCATTATTATTATTATTATTATTATTATTATTATTATTATTATTATTATTATTATTATTATCATATATTATCATTATCATTTGTTATCATTATTATTATTGTCATTATCATTATTATTGTTATTATTATCATTGTTATCATTATTAATATCATCATTATCATAATTATTATCATTACTGTTATCATTATCATCATTATCATTATCAGTAAAAACAGTAGTAGTAGTAGTAATAATAGTAGTAATAACTGTAGTAGTAGTAGTACTCTTATCAGTATTAGTATTAACATCAGTATCAGAAGTATCAGTATTAGGATCAGTATCAGATTTATTTGTAATAGTATCACTATCATTACCAAAACCATTATTATTGTCATTATCGTTATCAGTACTACTGTAGCTGTTGCTTTGATAATCATTATTATTAATATCATCATTATCATTTTGATTAATGCTATTATCACGATCATCATTATTGATTTGAGTGAAAGTTGAACCCATAGTTTCAATAGATAGTATCATTATTATGATTATTACCGTCGTTATCTTTATTGCGAATATAAGTACTTCCATTATCATGATTATCTTTATCATAATCACAGTTTAATTGTTATCCTCATTGTTCGTATTACCCATATCCATATTGCTTTTATTACTAGTAATAGCATCATGGCAATATTTGTTTCATTACCACTAGCATTGTTATTATTAGAGTTATCATTAGTCAACACCCATCTCATGATCATAATTGCTATTTTTTCTGAAGGTATTTAATATTTATTATCATGACTCACTCTGGTCACTGTCATTGTCATTCTGTCATCACAATCCTCATTATCATTTATTACTGTTGTTGTGGAAACTTCTATTAATATTCATCATTGTCATGATCACCAATATCATTTAGAATTTAATCAGTATTACCTCATCATCATCTTTATTTTTATCGTTGTATTCATTGCTGTTGTCAACATTGCATTTCTTTACATTGTCCATCGCAAAAACCATCATGAAAAATTATCACGATTATCAATATTGCCATTGCTAACATTATGTACTATCATTATCAATATTTCTATTATCTTTACTTTTAAGGTGATTTATCTATTACAATAGTAAGAAAAAACAATGAATGAAATATGGCATTTTTAACAGAGGTTATATATCACTATCGTCACCATACATCAGCGTCTATTGCGATTCTCCCTTTAACATTTATACACAAAATCATTAAAAAAAACATGAATATTCTCTTTACCTTAACTAGTTTGTTCTCGCAATACAGTGCGATGAATCCACCGAAATTTTTCCAAGTATGAAATTGGCTTTCGTTAACTCAGCATGTAAAATTCCTGGTCATCATACCTCAGAGACGAAATTTGCAAATTACACGGCATTTGCAGAATCATTATTTTGCATTGTCGAGTTGACAGAAACCTTCTTATTATTTCCAAGTGCTATTTTTTTTTCGAAATTTATGGTATTTCATCGTTGCTTTTTGGATTTTGTTATGTTTTTTCCTTCTGGTTCTTTTTTCTTTATTTTTTTCATGTGATTTGTCTCTACAAGATAATATAATGGCTTTGCGACCGTCATTAGAATAAGCTGAAATGGGAATTACCTTTCGCAAGCTCATGAAATCTGGCTTGCCACCGGACACAAGCTGGACCCCGAAACGCAAACCGACAGCAACCTAATTTGCTTAAAATACGGTATGCAAGTCAGATATCGACGGGGTACGAACCGATTAATCATCGTGTTCATCAGGAGGCGATAGACAAATTGCATTTCGCTGCATTGCCCATTTCCCCGCCCGTTAGCAGCAGGCGCGTTCGTTGTCCGCATTATTTCGAGAGATTTGTGGCCGCTGGTTCGAGGCGCGAGCGAACGCGGCGAGGGCTCGAAACCTGTTTTCTAAATGATAAAGCGAGAGCCAGAAGTACGCGGAGGTGTTTTAGCGGCAAAATCCTGCAAAGAGGTTTTTTCTTCCATTCTATTTCCCCCCCAAAGAACGTATGATCTTCGTTAGATAATTACTGGTTGGCAACATAATGGCCAGCTCGCGGGTCATGTGACATGCGCGCGGGAGTTGCCACTGTCGGCCGCTCCTCCAATGGCGCTCGACGGCTGCGACTCTCTCATTTGGTGTAATTGTTTTGGAAATGTTGGACTGGTGGATATCACGAGTTTAGAATAGTTCAGAGGTATTTCGAAGTCATGAATTCTAATGAGTTTCGTAACTGTAAATAATAATGATAAACTGTTGCCATATGGTGGGCGTCTGGGGCGTGAACGATGACGTCACCTTCGAAATAATGGCCACCTGTCAACTACTGTGCGAAGAAAGAAGTTCTTCGGGAAGACTTTCCTCGCTCTGGGCCCTGCAGACTTCTCAATCCCGAAGAATACAAAACGCCATTAAAACCACGAAAGAGAAATGGTCCCAAAATCCGAAACGCAAGTGGGTTTTAGTCAACATATGTAGACCAATCAGCTGTCAGACGCCGAAGCTGGCTAATCGAGTAACCAATCACAGGCGGGAATAATGAGATCGCCGAGGATCGCGACCACTTCCCCGAGTGTCTCCAGAAGCGCCCTAGATCCATATTACATAATGGATTCTCAGAAACTCACACGAAAGAGAGAGAGAAGCAGATGTTAGCCAATTCTATATTTGTCTTTGTCAGTGCCGTAGTAATCACAAGATTTATACATGTAATGATAGGATCACACGCAATTCGCCTCCATTGTAGAGCTGTAACTGAGTGTTAAGGGGTCATCTCCCCTCCCCCCCCCCCCCCCACCACGCCCCCTGCGAGAGAGGCTAAAAACACGGTCATCCACACCGTATTTCAGCGCCCGTCGTCCGCCCATCTGCCTGTCATGGTCGAAGGCATTGCGCTAATATATAATTTTCAAACTCTTTTTGGTCGCGTTTCTTCGGTTCTGGCGTTACCTTGTAAGGCATTTAACATATCAAGTGACACGATACCCCCCACCCCCCACCCCTCCACCCCATCCCCAACCCTCCAAACCCACACTCACAAGACCCGACTAGGTATTAGTATGTACGGACAGTGGCAAGATCTAGCATACGCGCCATAAATACTGTTAGATTCTAATGCTGCAAAAAAAAAAAAAAAAAAAAAAAAGCACCATATTTACAAAAATGCAAAACACACACACACATACATATACATACATCACACACACACAACACACACACAACACACACACACACACACAACACACACACACACACACACACACACACACACACACACACACACCACCACACACACACACACACACACACACACACACACACACACACACACACACACACACACACACACACACACACACACACACACACACACACACACACACACACACACACACACACACACACACACACAACACACACACACAGACGAGCCAGCCAAGAAAGCCAAAACACACATCATCGCTGCAACACGGAGCCACAGTGTTCCATTACCAAAATCGTGGAACAGAGAGCACATCACCATTACAAATACGTTTCCACCGAACAGACCTATTTATTATCACAAGGTCAACCTCGCCATAATAGGTCATGACCCAAAATGATGCGTGTTTTTAGCCCCTCCCCGTTGTAGCTATGGCGTCTAGAAGTCCGGTCCGTACGTTTAATGTGTGATGTTTTATTGTGTGTTGAAATACCATAGTTTACCAGGTGAAAAAAAATATTTATTACTACATGAATAGCATTTATGAATTCACATTATTTGTATCACATTAGTAGTTAATCAAAATACTATTACACTCATTCTATTCAAGCAACCATTATATATTAATCCACGTTTCTCGCAAAAAACAACAAAAAAAACAAAACACAAACAAATACACAACGATAATAGGCAACACAACAACAGCAGCAACAACAACAACAACATAACAACAACAACAGCAGCAATCTAACACCAGCAACAACAATGATACAATACAAAACCTCAGCAGCGGCAAAAATAACAAACAACAAACAGCAAATAACAACAACGAAGCAGTCACAGCAAAGCAAGACAACAATAACACAAACAACAACCAGTACAACAACAAATAACAGAACTTATATCTCCCACACGAATGCATTTTGAAAATATAAGAATATGAGATATCACACGCTCTGTAGTATATGTGTATTAGCGGCTCTCTGCCTCCCGACAATAGTGACAAAGCAAAGTTTATTTTATGAACGGAGGATAGATTATATTATGTATATGTATAAGAGAGCCGGTTTATCTAGGATGTTCTCCATAACAGGATTTTTATATGGATATGACTCGTACAGTAGAGCATATATGAAACATTTCACAAGGTGATATAGAGCTCCTTAGTAAATTGATCCAGTGCGTTGGAAGAGTTTGTTGCGATAATCGCAATTTTAAGCTAGGAGAGCCAGAGATGCAGTAGCGTGGTATCGCCTTAATTATATCTATATGTATATATATGTGAGTTAGTGAATAGTATGTGACGGAGAAATTGCCGAGCTGTGACCAGAGAACAGGCACACTGATTATCTTATAAACCGTACGTCATAAATCAACGCTTACAGAAACTGAAGATTAAACACTACGAGCACACACACTACGATCACAACACAAGAACACACCACAAGCACACACACAACACAATATCATCACTACCTATAAAGCCAGCCACACACACCACATCACAGATACAACACAACCACATAGTACTCACAATCTCGTACCTCTTCTCATGTTCAAGAACTCACACTAAAACAACATTAAACAATATTCTACTATCAAGTATCATTCTATCTACTTAATATCTTATCATATACATTATATATCTAATTGGCATATATTAAATATATATATATATGTATTATAGTAAATATAATATATATATATAATATAACATGTAGGATAATAAAATTAGAGTATATTATAGTATCCATATTAATTTACATCATGCAATACCATACATACATACATATATATATATCCATAATAATATATTATAAGATAATATTATAAATAAAGGTGTAGGTGTGTGTGTGTGTGTGTGTGTGTGGGTGTGTGCTGTGTGTGTAGTGAATCATCATGTATATCACAGTAACTTTATTATATTATATATGATATATAATACAACGAGTTATACAATATAATAACATATGTCTCTCTCTGTCCTGTCTTCTGTCTCTCTCTCTCTCTCCTCTCTCTCATCTACTCTCTCTCTCTCTCTTCTCTTTATAATAATAAATATATATTATATAATAATTATATAAGTATATGCGCAATATATAATAAATATATATATAATAAAGTGTTATAATATAATATGTAATCGTATTTTACATATTATTTATATATATAAAATAATGCATAATTATATAATATATATGAGTGTACTATATACATATAAAATATAATATGCAATAGGATAAAATCATTACATAGTATATATATATATTAATATATATATATATTAATATAATATAGTATATGCTTATATATATTATATGACATGATAGTAGAGATGAATCTACACTGAGATCTAAAAAATGATAAATTAAACATCACACATACTCAGGATTACACAAACTACAACTTGAGTCAATAAAAGAATTAATCACACACAAGAAGGATATGAAGAAGAAACATTATGTAATGTTCGAAATATAATAAAAACACACACTATCACACAGCACTACAACAGAGGAGGAGTAATAACATTATATATAATTAATAATAATAGCAATTTTAATATTATATATATGTAAAATTACTAATATATATAATAGGTATATATATGCATGTGTATTGAGAATATAGTATAAAAATATTCTATATAATATATTATATATTGTATATATGTATATATTATGTAATAAAACAGTATTATAAAGTTATGTATATATAGATATAATAAAATACTATGTAAGTATAGTATGTACTTATATAAGTATAAGAATATAGTGAAGTCGAAACTGACAAAACAAAAAGAAGTGATTGGCTGTTTTGGATAAATTACTGGAGAATCACTCAACCGCAGCCAAATGAAACGTGGCGAAAGACCATACCACAACCTGCCAGAACACTTCTATGACTAGCCCCCAACAAATCTATTCTGGCGCAAGGAGGCGGGAGTCAGTCTCCAAACAATCAAATGACGCAGAAACCAGTTATAGACTAACTTCACCGGGAAGCGGATGTGCCGGCTGCAGAGGACAGAGAAGGAGGAGGCATCTCTTCACAATATCGGGGGGCTTGGGAGGTCGTGACGCAACGGCTGTTTTGGTTGTTTCGTTGAAGGGTGATTGTCTTGGGTTTTGTAGAGGTGTGGGTGCGGGTGGTGGTGGGTGGTGGTGGTGTGCGTGTGTGTGTGTGGTGTGGTGTGTGTGTGTGATGTGTGTGTGTGTGTGTGTGTGTGTGTGTGTGTGTGTGTGTGTGTGTGTGTGTGTGTGTGTGTGTGTGTAGTGGTATATGTGTGTGTGTTGTGTGTGTGTGTGTGTGTGTTTTTGTGTGTGTGTCCCTGTTGGTGTGCGTGTGTGGTGTGCGGTCTCTGTGTGTGTGTGTTTAATTTTGAGTATGTCTTTGTAAATATGTTTTCCAAGTATAATTTGCGTGGTATTGTTTGGTGTACCGTGATACGTGGCTGTGGCGTGTGTGGCGTATCTGTTACACTTTCGTGCATTTAACATGAAGGTATGTCTCCGATTGATCATTTATTATACGCGAAAGATAAGAAACAGCAAAATTGACATTCCTCTCCCGATCCTGTCATTCTATAAAATAAGCACAGAATTCGAATCTTCATAGATTTGTCTAGATAGCAAGCACGGTTTGAATATGTATAATGTAAAATCTATCAAAACTTGAAAATTCTTGTGCAGACTGTTGAATGCAATGATATCATTCGTATAAGTAAACACACGTTTTTGATATATCCGTGCTAGTGATAAACCGAAAATAAAGAAAACAAAAATATTTGATTTTTAAAGAAACTATACATTTCCTTTTTCAGAAAAATGTTTTATTATCAAGAGTAAATTTCAGTTCTCAATCTCTTTGTCTTTTTGTCTGTCTGTCTAGTAATCTAAATATCTGTTCCACTGAATGGCTGTCTCTCTGTGTTTATTTTGTTACCGTTTTATTTATCTATTCTTTATTTTCTCATTTCTCCCCATTCTTATCTCTCTCTCTATATATATATCGGTCCGCATAACTATCTACCAATTTGTCTTTCTGTATCTCTCTGTTTCTTCATTTATCTATTTCTCAGTTTGTCCACATATCTGACAGCATATTTTCTAAACATATCTTATCCATCCACCTGTTCACTAATCTCCATTATTCGTCTATTCTATCTACCTACTCATCTACCTTTACCATTTTCTACCCTTGCCCTTTCGCTTCCGCCCTTCCCGTCACCTTCACACCCCTGTCCATGACCTTCAACATGTTCTAAACGTGTCTCAGTCTTTCTTTGCGGATCCTCCTCGGGTCACGCCCTCGGCTCCATCTCGCCTCTCCCTTCCTCCTGTGCCTCTTTTCTTCTTCTTAATTTTCTTCTGCTTTTTCTCCTCCTCCTCCTCCTCTTTCTTCTTCTTCTTCTTCTTCATCTGCTTTCCTTCCTCCTCCTCCTCCTCTCCTTCTCTTCTTCTTTTCTTCTTCTTCGTTTTCTACTGCCTTTTCTCTCCCCCCTCTCTTCTTTCATCATCTGTTTTCCACTCCTCCTTCTTCTTCTGCTTTTTTTTCTTATTCTGCTTCTACTTCTGCTCTTTCTTCCCCTCTTTATTATTATTTATCTTCTTCTTTCGTATCCTCCCCTCCCTTTTCTTCTTTAGCGGTATTGTTCCATTTTCTTTCAGCTTTTCTTTTTGTTACGTTCTTGCTGTTTCTATAAGATTTTTGTCTTCTCACTCCCTTTCTCCTTCTCTTAATCCTTCCTTTCTTCTTTCTTCTTCTTCTCTGTTAACATACTCTCTTCTTTATCCGCCTGCTGCTACTACGCTTCTTTTTCCTCCTCCTCTTCTTACACTTCCTTGTTCTTTGCCTTTCTCCTATTTAATATTCGTCCTCTTCTCCTTTCGTCCTCATTGTCCTCCTCTTCTTTATCCACCTTCTCTCTTCTCCCTCCTACTTCCTAGCTCCCTCTTCTCATCCGTCCTTCTTAATACTCCCCTCTTCTCCTCCTACAAACCCCCCTCCTTCTCTCCTACTTCTTTCCTATCTACACAAATTCTACGTCCATATGCTTCCTCTATCACCCATCCTACATCACTCCTCACTTCCTTCTACCCCCATTAATCCATTTTCATTTCTCCAATAACGAGGCCTCCTCCATTTTAATTTCTCCTCGCTCCTATTCCTTCTACTCCCTCCTTTTACCAAATTATACAAAATAAAATCACCACTTTTCCTCTTCCCATTCCTCCCGGCTCTATGCTCGCTTCCCTGCTCCTCCTCCTTCACTTCCATTCTACCAGATTCCACACTCTTATCTATCCCTCTTTCGTCTACCCTCTCCTAGCTTACCACGAACTTCCTCTCGCGAACTAACGAAGCACACTCCCCTCGTTCATTCTTCCCCGTTCTACTCTCCTCTTCTCCTCCCTTCCTCTAGCAATCCTCTTCTCCTTCACCTCACCTATAACCCCTCCTCCCTACCTTCCTTATCTTACCAGCATATAAGTCTCCTATGCCTTCCATCATACTAACCGAAGACCGATATGACTAGCGTTTCCACAACTTCCAGATATTGCGCACACCATACTAACTTACACTTCTACCAATTATTCTTTCTCTCATCACACCTCCTACGCCTCCTACCTAACGCATCACCGTCCTCCTTCCGTCTACACCTCCGCAAAAGAATCCACTTCCTCTTCCCATCCTCTCTCTTCTACCTCCTCTTCTCCTGCCTCCTCCTTTCCTTCACTACCTCCTCTTCTCCTCCTGCCTACCCCTCCCTCCTGCCCTCCTTCCTTCTACCTCCCTCGCTTACCCCACTTCCTCTTTCCCCATCCTTCCCTCTTACTCCCTCGCTCTTCTCCTCCTCCTTCCTTCTAAACCATCCCGTCTTCTCCTCCTCCTACCACTCCCTCCTTCCTACATCTCCTCCTCCTTCCTTCTTACTCCGCTCCTTCGCACAGCTTCCTCTTTCCCCACCCTCCCTCTCTCACTACCTCACCAACCGCAGCACATTCCCGTCTACGCGGCGGTCAGCTCTTATTCACACGACGAGAAGCAAACGCTCATTTCCTTCCCCGTTTACAAGAATTATGGGCTACTGCTTGTCCGACTCGCCCTGCTTGCTTGTCATTCTCATCGCATATGTATGTAACCCAGCATCATGCCTCTTGGCCTCATTCAAATCTCATGGCCTATCATCACCATGGCCTCCATCATCTCCATGGCCTCTATAGATCTCCATGAGCCTCTCATCATATCCCATGGCCTCATCATCTCCATGCTTCATTCTATGGCCTCATCTCCGCTAACATTCATACTCCATTGGCCTCATCATTTCCTGGCTTCTAATTCTCCATAGGCCGCGCTGCAATCAGATTCCACAGCAATCA
>NW_020869522.1:226659-229159 GCF_003789085.1 Penaeus vannamei | reverse complement strand
AGGTATTTCATATCCAGTTTTTGTTTTATTTGTTGTGAAGCACATAAATAACACAGACACACTCACAACACGCACACACACACACACACCACACATACACACACACGAACACACACGCACACACACACATACACACACACACACCACACACACACACAACACACACCACACACACACACACACACACACACACACACACACACACACACACACACACACACACACACACACACACACACACACCACACACACACACATATTATATATATATATATATATATATATATATATATATATATATATATATGTATAATATTACATACCTATGTGTGTGTGTGTGTATACGTGTAATAAATGTATGTATATGTGCATGTACACACCCACACCACCCACACACACACCCCACCCACATAAACACCCCCCCCCCACACACACACAAACAACACACCCACACACACCACAACACCCACACCCCCCCGACACCCACAGACACACACACAACACACACACACATAAAACACACAAACACACCCACGCAACACTCACACCCACCCCACCCACACAAACACCCCCCCGACACACACACACACACACACACACACACACACACACACACGCCCCCCCCCCCACACACACACATAAACACCCCACCCCACCCTTCCACCCCACACACACACACCACACCCACACACACAAACACCCCCCCCCCACACACACACACACACGCACACCCACACCACAAATGCTGCCACCACCACCGCCACCAAACCCACCACCGGGAGCCTAACGAAGATAATTCCTCTGGACAATTATCCAATATAGGGCAAAAGAGTCGTTCATGGAGAGAGAGTATTGGGTTACGGGCGGAGTTGGTGGGCGGCGGCGGCCAGAATTCAGTGGGCAGTGGGTGGGTGGATGAGGGGGTTGGTGGGTGGGGGGATGAGGGTGGAGAGGGGTGGATGAGGGTGGAGAGGGGGATAGGTGGATGGGTGGATGGGTGGATAAGGGGTGGAGGAGGGGTGGATGAGGATGGAGGGGTGGAGAGGGGTGGATGAGGGGTGGAGAGGGGGAGGTGTATAGGGGGATGAGTGGGTGGAGGGGTGGAGGGTGGAGAGGGGTGGAGAGGGTGGAGAGGGGGAGGTGTTATAGGTGGAAGGGTGAGGGGGTTGGGTGGGGAGGGGTAGGTGTTATACGTGGATGGGTGAGGGGGATGGGTGAAGTGGATGGGTGGAGAGGGTTAGGTATTATAGGTGGTGGGTGAGGTGGATGGGTGGGTAAGGGGTGGATGAGGAGTGGAGAGGGGTGGGTGTATAGGTGTTATAGGTGGATGAGTGAGGGGATGGTGAAGTGGATGGGTGGAGAGGGTAGGTGTTATAGGTGGATGGGAGGGGATGGGTGAAGTGGATGGTGGAGAGGGGTAGGTGTTATAGGGGATGTGAGGTGGTGGGTGGGTGAGCGGTGATGAGGGTGGAGATGGGGTAGGTGTTATAGATGGATGGGTGGATGGGTGAGGTGGATGGGTGAAGTGGACAGCGGTGGATATGTGGATGAGGGGTGAGAAGGGGTAGGTGTTATAGGTGGATGGGTGGGGGTGAGCACTAGGTGGATGGGTGGAGGGTTGATGCTGGTGGATGGGTGGGTGGATGGATGGGTGAAGGGGTTGGGTGAGGTGAGCGCTGGGTAGGTTGGATGGGGAGAAAGGGGGGGGAGGAGGAGAGAGAGAAAGAGTTAAGGAGAGGGAAGGAGAGGGGAAAGGAGGAAGGGAGAGGAAAGGGGAAGGAGAAAAGGAGAAAAAGGGGAAGGAGAGAAGGGATGAAGATGGAGGAGTGGGTGGGTGGATGGGTGGAAGTGGGTGGTGGTAGGAAATGGATAGATGGGAGATAGAGTGAAGGTGGGTGTCAGGTGGAGTGAATAGGGAGTGAGTAAGAGGATGAGAGTAAATATAGATGTGTGTCAGTGTATACTTGTGTGTGCGTGCGTGTGTATGAGTTTATGTGTGTGTGTGTGTGTGTGTGTGTGTGTGTGTGTGTGTGTGTGTGTGTGTGTGTGTGTGTGTGTGTGTGTGTGTGTGTGTGTGTGTGTGTGTGTGTGTGTGTGTGTGTGTGTGTGTGTGTAAGTAAATCCGATTTTTCCTTTCTCCAACCTACTTATAGAAGGAAGGAATGTCAATAAAAAAAAATCCTTCTTAAAAACGAAAAAGTTTTTCCATGTCATCCTAATCTGAATAGCATTAATCCCATCTCCAAATGAGATTATGATATCACATTACCATTTTTAATCCAAAATATTAACGCTATCAAGTGAGAATTGCCATCACTTCCTTTTTAAAGAAATAATCTCGTCAAAGCTTATCTCTGAGAGGTAAGTCTAATCCCCAAACAACTTTAAACACATAAAGGTAAGTAAGTGTCACTTTTAGATCGATTCGATTTCAGAATATTAAAAAAAAAATCTCCTAATCCTGTTTCGATTTTTTTTTTTTTTTTTCCGTAAAGAGAAG
>NW_020869522.1:219159-221659 GCF_003789085.1 Penaeus vannamei | reverse complement strand
TTTTCCCCTCGTTCCCCCTTTCTCCCTTCTTTCTCTCTTCTCTCTACCCTCTTCCCTTCTCTCCTCTCCTTTCCCCATCTCTACCTCTTTCCCTATCTCCCCTCATTCTTCCCTCACTTCCCTCCTTCCCCCCCTTCTCTCCATCTCTTGCCTCCTTCCCCTTCTTCTCCCCTCCTTTCCCCCTCTCTCCTCTTTTCTCCCCAATCTCTGCTTTCTTCCCCTCTTTCCCTTTTTCTTCCATCTCTACTTTCTTCCCCCTTCTCTCCCTTCTTTTTCTCCCTCTCTCCTTTTTTCTCCCCATCTCTACCTTCTTCCCCATCTCTGCCTAGTTCCCCTTCTTTCCCCCTTTTCTCTCCATCTCTACTTCTTTCCCCCCCATCTCTGCCTTCTTCCTCCTCTTTCCCCCTTTTCTTCTCCATCTCTACTTTTTCTCCCCCCTCTCTCCCTTCTTCTTCCCCCTCTCTCCCTCTTTCTCCCCATCTCTATCTTTTTTCCCCCTCTCTCCCCATCTCTGCCTTCTTCCCCTTTCTTTCCCCTTTTTTCTCTCCATCTCTACTTTTCTTCCCCTCTCTACTTCCTTCTTTCTCCCCACTCTATCTTTTCCTCACTTTCTGCCTTCTTCCCCTCTTTTCCCCTTTTTCTCTCCATCTCTACTTCTTTCCCCCCTCTCTATTTCTTATCACCCTTCTTTCTTTCTTCTCTCTCCCTTTTCCCGCTCTCTCCCTCCTCTCTCCCTTTCCCCCCTTTTTACTCTCTCATCTCTCCTTTCCCCCCTTTCTTTATTTCTTATCTCTATCTCTATCTTCTTCCTCTGTCTCCCCATCCTCCTTCACCTGCCTTTCTCCCCATCCTACTTCTTTCCCCCCCACTCATCTCCCATCTCTTTTCTCCCTCCTCATCTTCCTTCCCTCTCTCTCCCCTCCTTTCTCCCCATCTCTATCTTCTTCCCCCTCTCTCCCGCTCCTTTCCCCCCCATCTCGTATCTTCCTTCCCCTCTCTCTCCCCTCCTTTCCCCCATCCTACTCTTCTTCCTCCTTCTCTCTCCCTCTTTCTCCCCATCTCTACCTTCTTCTCCCTATCTCCCCCATTTCTTCCCTCTCACTTCCCTCCTTCCCCCCTTCTCTCCTCATCTCTATCCTCCTTCACCTTCTCTCCTCTCCTTTCCCCTCTCTCTCTCTTTCTCCCATCTCTGCCTTCTTTCCCCTCTTTCCCTTTTCTCTCCATCTCTTACTTCTTTCCCCCCTCTCTCGCCTTCTTTCTTCCCCTTCTCTCCCTCTTTCTTTCCCCCATCTCTACCTTCTTCCCCCTCCTTTCTCCCCTCATGTACACCGCCAGATGGTAATCCATTCCCCTCGCCAATATGATTATTTCAAACTCCTTTGGATTAAGTCGAGTTCATCAGATCTCTCAGTCTGTGGGCTATATCCTCCCCTCTCTTCCCCTCTCTCCCTCTCCCTACCTTACCTTCTCACCTCTCCCCCTCCTTCGCCACGCTTTTCTCCCTCATACTAAATTTTTTCCCTCGCTTCTTCTTTTTTCTCTTTTTTTTTCTCCCCCTATTTTCCTCCTTTCCCTCTTCTCTCTCCTAGCCCTTTCTCTCCCTCTCGCTAACCCCAACTCCTCTCTCTACCCTTCGTTCCCCTGTCCTAATCCCTTCCCTCCCTCTCCCTAACTCCCTTCCCTTCTTCTCCCTATTCCCCTTCTCTCTCTCTTATTCTCTCCCCCTTCCCTCCCCTCCCTATCCCCTTCCCTTCTTTCCTCCCTATTCCCTTTTCCCTCTCTCTAACCCCCCTTCCCTCTCCCTGTCTCTACACCCCTTCTCCTCCTCCTCCGGTAACCCCCTTCCCCCTCTCTCTCTCTCTCTACCCTCTACCTACCCCCCTACCCCCCTCCACGACCATCCCTTCCCCCTTTTTCTGGCTCATTAATAGCAGCCTTTTCAAAAGTTATGAAAGCACGCATATTCACCAGAACTCGCGTAATTAAAGAGCAGTAAACGCGGGAGACACGAAAATATATATTTATTTTTTTTTTCTTCTTTATGATGTTCAAGGGTACATTCACTCGAGGTCTGAGGATGTGGGAGGCGACGTGCATGGGGAGACGGCCGCGCCGCTTTTAGTGGGGGGGGGAGGGGGGGGATGGGGGGTTGGTGGGGGTGGTGGTGGGGGGTGGGGGGGGGGAGGGTGTGGGAGGGGGTGGGGGTGGGGGTAAGGGGTATGGTGGTGGGGAGGGGGTATGGGTGTGGGGGGGAGGGTAGGTGGAGCTGCGGTGGCTGGAGAGAATTTACTCATATATACTCTTAAGCTTACGGATCGAGAGAGAGAGAGAGAGAGAGAGAGAGATGAGAGAGAGAGAGAGAGGAGAGAGAGAGAGAAGAGAGAGAGAGAGAGAGAGAGAGAGAGAGAGAGAGAGAGAGAGAGAGAGAAGAGAGAAGAGAGAGAGAGGTTGGAGAGACAGAGAAAGAGAGAGAGAGAGAGAGGAGGAGAGAGAGAGAGAA
>NW_020869522.1:210824-212693 GCF_003789085.1 Penaeus vannamei | reverse complement strand
GGAAGAAGTGAAGAGAGAGATAGCCTAGAAATGGCAAAACAGAGCAAACATAGGGACGAAAGGGAGAGAAGGAGGATAGAGAGAAGAAGAAGAGAGGAGGAGGAGAGAAAGGGAGGGAATGTTTTGTCATATTAAGTAGCGAAAGTACGCCTACCTCTACATAAGCACAGAACAGTCGAGTCAGAAAGGAAAGACACGGAAGCTAGTTGAGATAGAATGAAAGAGGCCATGAATAAACAACGAGAGAGGGAAATTAGGTAACATAAGAGAGAATGTATTACAAAAACTTATATATGTTTATATGCTAATATAATCCCCCTCCCGGAAAAATAAAACCAAGAATGGGTGTTTGATTAATAGAGGGTAGTGTCGAGAGTAGAATTACGTGCGAGAGAGAAACTTAAGATAGGAATGAGAGCACAGGAAGTAAATTGTTTCAAAATCAGCGAGAAGGGCAACGTAACAACCAACGCGGGAGGTGGCTATAGAACACAGAGCATGATGTATATTAAATACGCTGGGAAATGTTGCCAGTTGGAGCATTATCTATTAATATTTCTTTTTTTTTTCATATAAATTTTATTGTTATTGTTATCATCATTTTCAATTAACTGGTTCAGTAGAATAATCGTCATCAACAGAGTCACGAGACAACAAAATATTAAAGTTGAAATAAAGCAAATACCAGGGTCCATCTGCCTCAGAATCAAAGGTTAAAAAGTGTATTTAGAAATGCCAAATGGAAACCAAAATAACGCATGAGTCACATCGAAACCAATTACTAACGCTTTCCTTTTGTTATACAATAGGTTCAGTCCCATTCCTATCAGATTTTCAGTCTACACCGAATGCTTTTCTGATTTACATTTTGGAAATCAAGAATCATTATGGCGAAAAAAACAAGAACATTCTGAGAATTTAGAAACCAGAAGGCGAAGGCACCCGATAACATTCTAAGAATTTAGAAACCAGAAGGCGAAGGCACCGATTTTAGAAACCAGAGAATTTAGAAACCAGAAAAGGCGAAGGCACCGATAACATTCTGAAGAATTTAGAAACCAGAAGGCGAAGGCACCGAATACATTCTGAGACTTTAGAAACCAAAAAGGCGACGGCACCCCGATAACATATGAAAAACCTAAATCTTCTGGTGAAAACATTGAATTGCATTTCGAAAACTTAAAAAAGTCTCTAACGAAAACAACTTACGATAGATATTCTGTCATTTCATTCTGAAAAATATAGAAACCCTTTGGCGAAAGCACTCGATTATATTCCTAAAACCTAGAAACCTCTAGCGAAAGTAATCGAAAACAGTCTGAGAATTGAGAAACCCTCTGGGATAGATATTCGATTTCATTCTGAAAATTAGAAAACCCTCTGAAGAAAGCAACCAAAATATTCATACATTATCATTATCATTGAATTTTGTTGAAATCCAGTAAAAAGTTGAAAAGATTATAAGTTTTACCAAATTAAAACTGTTATATAGGATGATTTAAACGTCACATAAAAGTATAAAAAGTATAGTAAAAGTTATGTAAATGTTATTATATACTAGTCTGAAACCTAGAAAGTCTAAGGCGAAAGCACTCGATACCATTCTGAAAACTGGAAACCCTCACACGAAAGCAAAAGCAACCGATAACAGGCGAATGCACTCGATAGCATTCCAAAAACCTAAGAACCCCAGTCGAAAGCACTCGATACCATTCTGAAACCTTGGAAACCCTCTGGCAAAAGCAACCGATAACAGGCGAAAGCACTCGATACAATTCTGAAAACCTTAGAAACCCTCTGGCGTGGAATGTTTGCTTGCGTGCTCCGGAAAGCAGCGACTGCAATCAAACACCACTTGATTATCTCGTT
>NW_020869522.1:198324-203324 GCF_003789085.1 Penaeus vannamei | reverse complement strand
AGCGAAAAAATGGATCATTGGTGTAGATCAAATGATGAAATACATGCCAAGGCTATTTCTCACGTATGAATTAATAGACGGTGTCAGGCTTAATCTCCTCTTCGTCTTCCTCTCTCTCATATTACTATTCTGTTCATCATCTCTATCTCCTAAGTGTCTTTTTTCTTTGCTCCTCAGAATACATCGCATAGATAAGCGCTCTCGTGCAGTTGACTTGGCCAAAGGTGCACCTCTGACTTCCTAGACGCACGGGAGATGGCGTATGAAATCGAAGGCTGTAGTTTTTCTAGTTCTCTATTCTCTTCTCGCCGACCCCCTCTCTATTCTCTGCTCCCCCTCTCCCTCTTGCCTCTCTCTCCTCTCTCTCTTTCTCTTCTTCTCCTCTCTCTTATCTCTCCTCTCTCTCTCTCTCATCTCTCTCTCTCTCTCTTCTCTCTCTTCTCTCTCTCTCGTCTCTCTCTCTCTTTCTCTCTCTGTCTCTCTCTCTGTCTGTCTCTCTTCTCCTCATCTCTTTCCACTCACTTCTCCTCGTCGGAATCTCCACGCTTCCGCTACCATAAGCAACAACTACAATTAAAACCATGCTTGGGTTCACTCCCTCGCAAGGGCTATGACGCGCCTCTCTCGAAGGACTCTGGCTCCGGCCGCGAGAGACGTTGCTCCGCGTGAATGCGCTTCCCTTCCTCTCGGATCCGACCTCGCGTGTTGAGTGACCGCCTCGCCAATAACAATACAATGACAATGGTAACAATGGTCATTATAATGAAGGGACTAAGAATGGTAACAATGGTCATTATATTGAAGGGAATAAGAATGGGAACGATGATGATTAAATAACGTCCAGGGTTCGCGCCCGTTTGTCTCTCTCAGTCGACTCAGCTGTGAATGAGCGCTGGTATGCTGACGTCAGCATGCTGGGGCCAACGTCGGGGCGGAGAGGAACTGGCCTCCCGCCGCGCGCGCATCCCGCGGTTTAGTAAGCATGTTTCTCTGCGAACACGTCCCTACGTCCACATGGATATGGGACTAACTTTGACTTGAATAAGAATTGAAACAGAATAATAATGATGATAATTACAATAATGACAATATCATCAGCAGTGATGACAAACAAATAAATAAGAGTAAGAATAATGATTTGAAAATATGAGAATAATAATAATATTAGCAATGTTAATGACAATATCGATAATGTGAAGTTATCGTAACTCAATTACAGTGAAAAAAAGAACGATATGAACCGAAAATGTGTTTGTGCGTGCATGGGTGTGTGTTTGTGTTTGTAAGTGTGAATGTGTGCGTGTGCGTATGTGAGTGTGGCTATATAAGTGAGCGTGTGTGAGTGAGCGTTTGTGTGTGTGTCTGTGTGAGCCTAGGTGTGCGTGTGCTTGTATATGTGTGTGTTTAGGTCCGGTCGTTTTTCCTCTCTCTATTATTTCGATATAACGATTATTGCTCTTGAACCCCTTTGCCTTTCATAAACACCTGGATTAGCCTTTACAATCGCCATCATCTCCTCAAGAAAACAAAAGAGGATCGCAAACTCGAAACTCCCCGACCCTAACGAAGCGATGAATAGGATCTGACTCCCTGGACCCTTAGAAGAAAGGATGATCAAGAGCCGAACAGGATCCAACTTCTTAAACTGAACGAATGAGACCTTGACCGATATCTTTCGTCGAAGTAACGAGGGATCGAAACCCGTTATTCTGAGCTCTTTGTGTTTATGTAAAGGAAGAGGAGGGGATGGCATGCGTGTGTTTGTGTGTGCGTGTGTTTGTGTGTGCGTGTGCTTTTTTACCTGCGTGTGACTGTATTAAACCGGCGTGATTTTATTCAGAAAGGATACGTGTGGATTAAGAATACCTTTCCCATACCAGTCTGTTTCCTTGTTTAGTTTGGTAATATGTGCAGTAATAACCATATATGAATTCGCTGCACATACTGCATTGTATGTTATCAGGGCTGAAATTGTGAGGATAAAGAGATGGATGGGGGTGTGGAGGAGATAGAGGGAGGTACAGATAGAGAGAAAGAGAATGAGATGGAGGGAGAGAGACAGAAATAGAGAGGAGATAGGGAGAATGAGAAGGAGAGAGAGGGGGAAGGAGTGTGAGAGAGAAAGGGAAGGAGAGAGAGGGGGAGGAAAGAGAAAAAAAGGGATAGAGTGACAGTAAGAAACAGACAGAAAAGGGTTTACAAACATGAATAAAACAAAAACAGACAAAGTTTATGCAATCTTCCTATAAATTAAATTATTCAAATTAATTCAATCCCTAAATTCAGCAGTAAATTCAGAACCCCCCCTCCTCTCTCTCTCTCTCTCTCTTATTTTCCGATGTGAACTAGTGTCAGACAACGTAAAATCACCCTTCCGTGTAACTTAATAAATTAAAAAAGAAAAAGAAGAAAAAAAAAGTGATACCGAACTCTTACAAGGTTTGTATAATCTGATACCGGAGTTTTATTGCATGCCTCGACAAGCAGTCAACACGAGCAACACTGAATATAGATCGCTTGCAACATCACCCTTCTTCCTTGCTGTTAACAGAATATCCGGTGAATGTTGAATGAATTAACTTATACAACTTCGGGAATATTGGGAATCCGACCTGACCCGCTGTTGAGTGGTCAAGAGAATGACTATAACTGTCAGTAATAATATGGGTAAAATTGATGTGTGATTTCCGTCAAAGTGCTGCGCTCTCTCTCTCTCTCTCTCTCTTCTCTCTCTCTCTCTCTCTCTCTTTCTCTCTCCTCTCCTCTCTCTCTCTCTTTCTCTCTTCTCTCTCCTCCTCTCTCTACTCTTCATCTCTCTCTTCTGTCTCTCTCTCTCTCTCTCTTCTCTTCTCTCTCTCTCTCTCTCTCTCTCTCTCTCTACTATCTATGCTCTCTCTCTCTCTCTAGCTCTCTCTCTCTCTCTCTCGACAGTCATCTCTCGCTCATCTCTCTATCCTTCGCTCTTCTCTCACATCTTCACGTGCTCTCTCTCTGCTCTTCTTCTCGGTCCTCTCTCTCTTTCTTCTCTATGTCTCTCTCCTCTCATCTATCTTTCTCTCTTCTCTTCTTCTCTCTCTCTCTCTTTTTTCTTTCTCTTTCTCATCTCTCCTCTATTCTCTCTCATCTGTCTCTCTCTGCTCTCTCTCCCTCTCTCCTCTCTCATTCTCTCTCTCCTCTTCTCTCTCGCTCCTCTCTCTCTCTCTCTACTCTCTCTCTCCTCTCTTCTCTTTCTTTCTCTCTCTTTTCTCGTCTCGTCTTCCTCCTCATCTCTCCTTCTGCTCTCTCTGTCTCTCTCTCTCTCTCAATCTCCTCTTCTCGCTCTCGTCTCTCCCTCTCCGACTCTCTCTCTTTCGTTCTCTCTCCTCCTTCTCTATCATCTCATCCCTCCTCTCTCATTGCTCTTTTCTCTCTTCCTCTCTCTTCTCTCTTCTCCTATCTCCTCTCTCTCCTCTTCTCTTCTTCTCCTCTCTCTCTCTCTTTCTCTCTCTTTCTCTCTCTCCTTTCTCTCTCATCATCTCTCCACCTCTCTCTCTCTCTCTCTCTCTCTCTCTCTCTCTCTCTTCTCTCTGGTCTCTCTCTCTCTCTCTTTCCTCTCCTCTCTCCTCTCTCTCTCTCTCCTCTCTCTCTTCTCNGCTACCTCCTTCCTTCCACGTCCGCTCCACTACTACTCTTCCACACCTTCCCTCCTTCCTCCCTCATATACCTCCGCACCCTCCCCTACCCCCTAGCCCATAACCCTCATCTTACGCCCCTATCTTCTCCTAACCTTATGCCTCCTTCCCTCCACCTTCCCTCCTCCTCTCACCTTCCCCTTTCCTCCCTCCCGCGCGACTGCCGCCAAGACGTAACGACATCTCGACGCAGCAGACAGATTAGGTTCAAGAAAAGAATAAATAAAGATAATGATGAATGATTATCTGGATTTTGGCCGTAGTGGGAGGGGCGGCCGCATCAGCCTTATTTGGTCAGATTAGTCACCTTATCAAGGTCAGGGAACATGAGGATAAGGGGTGGGGGGAGGAGGGAGGAGGAGGAGGACGGAGGAGGAGGAGGAGGAGAAGGAGGAGGAGAAGGGAAGAGGAGGAGGGGGAGGAGGAGGAGAGGAGGAGGAGTGGAGGCGGAGAAGGAGGAGAGGAGAGTAGGAGGTGGATAAGGACGAGGAGGAGGGAGGAGAATGAGGAAGGGGGGAGAAGGAGGAGGAGAGGAGGAAAAAGAAAAGAAGAAGAAGAGGAGGAGGGAGGGGAGGCGGAGAAGGAGGAAGGGGAGGAGGAGGAGGTGGAGAAGGAACGAGGAGGAAGGAGAGAAATGAGGGATGGGAGGAGGAGGAGGAGGAGGAGGAGGAAAAGAAGAAGAAGAAGAAGAGAGGGGAGAGGCGGAGAAGGAGGAAGGGGAGGAGGAGGAGAGGTGGAGGAGGAGGAGAAGGTGGAGGAGGCGGAGAAGGAAGAAGGGGAGGAGGAGGAAGGAAGGAGGAGGTAGAGGAGGTGTAAGAAGAAGAAGAATGGGATACAGAGGGACGAAGGGAAGAGAGGAGGAGGAGGAGGAGATAAAAGAGACTAGATGGAAGAAGGAGGAGGAGGAGGTCAAGGATGGGGATGAGAACGAGAAGGAGGAGGAAGGAGGAAAGAAAAAGAAAAGAGTGAATAGGAAAGGAAGGAGACAATGCAGATAAGGAGAAGAAGGTGAAGTGACGAGGAGGATGAAGCAAGCCAGCTGTGTGAGGATAACAATTTGTGGATAGAGCGTGACTGCGTGGATAGGAGGTAATGAGGATATGACTTGAGGCGAGAAAGATGGGAGAAATATTACTTTGTGATATTTGTAGCTGGGCGTAAGAGGTAGAAATAGATAATGGAGAAAGGAGAAAGTAAGAGATAGATTTTTAAAAGCGACAACAATAACAACAACAACAGAGGAGGACGACGACCACGAGGACAACAACAACAACATCAACGACAACAATAACAACAACGACAACGTCAAAAAACAACGACGACGACAAC
>NW_020869522.1:190824-195824 GCF_003789085.1 Penaeus vannamei | reverse complement strand
TGATGATGATACAGACTAAGAGGATTTAAAGGAAATTGAAGAGGGAGATTTTTCTCACATTGGCTATTGTGCGTGTGTCGACAGGGAAGGTGAGAGAAGAGGAAATACATCGTAATTCGATCATTATGATGATGATTGATCATGATGATTATGATGACAATAATAGTGATATTGATAACAACTCATCATGATGATGATAATGACAATTATAATGATAATGATAACAATTATAACTAATAATAATAACAAATGATAAAAACATTAACAATGATAAAAACAATAACAATGATAAAAGCAATAACAATGATAGTAATAACAATAATACTAACAACGATAATGATAGTAATTATAACAATGATGACAATAATAATTGTAATAGTAGTAGTAGTAGTAGTAGTAGTAGTATTTTTTTTTAATTAATGATAGTAATAATAATAATGTTGATAATCATAGTAATAATGATGATAATGATACTAATGAAGATGATGATGGTGATGATAAAGATTAATAGTAATAATAATAATGATAATAATGATAACAAATATATGATAATAACAATAATAACAAATAATAATGATAAGCAATAATAATATAATGATGATGATGAATAATAATATAATGATATATAATGATGATAATAAGATAATAAAATAATGATAATATGAAATAATAATAAATAATAATAATAATAATAATAATAATAATAATAATAATAATGTAATAAGATAATAATTAATAATAATAATGATAATAATCATGATGATGAAAATAAGGATAATAATGAGAATGATAATTATTATTACATTACCACTATTATCACATTTATTATCAATATCATCATTGTTATTGATATCATTAGCATCCTTTTCATTCTTTTTAACATTACCATCATCCTCATTATAACTACCATAATTATTATCATCAACATCATCACCGTTATTATTGAGATTATCATTATTAATATCATTATTATTGAGATTATCAATATTATTATTTCAATTATTATCATTATCATTGAGATTATCATGATTAATATCATTATCTTCATCGCTATTATCATCATAATCATAATCATTACGATGATGACAGTTACATGTAAGTAAAAGAAATAGATGATTAATTTGGGGAAAAGTTTGGCACGTGCAGCCCGCCTCTGCTTGCTCAATCTTCCTTTAACCGGGTCACCTAAAAGCATTTCCTCCAGGTGGGGCTAATTTAGGACAACAGCACCTTTGTCGACGTAATATTGCTCACGTTGGAAAAAGTGTCTTCGGTGTCAGCGGTACCTTTTGTTGTTGGTTGTCGAGGTCCTCTGCTGCCGCTACTGGCGATGATGGAAGTGTCGTCTCGAAATATGTTGATTGTTATGCAGCTATTTTCCCTTTTTTTGTTTTGTTTTGTTGTGCTTTTCTTTTCTCTTGTCTTGTTGTGCTTCTCTTTGTTTTGTCTTGTTATGCCTCCCTCTTCTGTCTTGTTATGCTCTCTTTTTTGTTGTCTTGTTATGCCTTTCTTTTTCTCTGTCTTGTTTTCCTTTTCTTTTCTCTGTCTTGTTTATGCCTCTCTTTTCTTCTGTCTTTCTTTTCTCTGTCTTGTTATGCCTGTCTTGTTATGCTCTTTTCTCTGGTCTTGTTATGCCTTGTTATGTTTCTTTTCTCTGTCTTGTTATGCCTCTCTTTTCTCTGTTTTCGTTTATGTCCTTGCCTCTGTCTATGCCTCTCTTTTCTCTGTTTCGTTATGCCTTTCTTTTCTCTATCTTGTTATGCCTTTCTTTTCTCTGTTTTGTTATGCCTCTCTTTTCTCTGTTTCGTTATGCCTCTCTTTTCTCTATCTTGTTATGTTATCCTATCTTGTTATGCCTTTCTTTTCTCTGTCTTGTTATGCCTTTTTTTATCATGATGAGCGCTCTGTGAAATGTGGAATGGGAATACGTGTGTTAATTTCTCCTACTCTTCCCGTCATGGCTTTTATGACTGGGTCGTCTTGTCTTTTGTGATGACGTCATGCGTGGGGTGAGCGTGGAGTGACTTCATCATTCTCATCGTCGTCTGCTATGTCTTTGTATACTTCCGCGTGTAAATTTGCCTGTGCATATATGTATATACGCGTGTATTACTGCCTCATGTACGGCCGTGTATGACTGTGCATTGTGTGTAGGAAATGTGTGTGTGTTCGCTCGTCGAAATTCAGGGTTTCAGCTCCATTCTCCCTTCTGCTTCCCATCACATTAAGGATTATCGTTCAGTCATTATCATCAGATAATCGACCATAATGACACCCATAAATCGCGGGCATCATAACACATCATGAAAGTAAAGTATTGCTCGAGACTTACAATCCTATTATCGCAAATTCTTCATAATTATCCCGGCATAATGATAACGAATTTCTTGAGTTACGTTGCTGGACTTCCTTCTTTCGGATAAAGAGAGAAGCAAACAAAGAAGAAGAAGAAAAAAAATACGTTCTCCGCTTTTCTCTCTGGAAAATCGAAGCAAAAATCCTTACATCGTTACATACTTCCATCCAAGAAGAGAGAAAATACAGTATATAACAGTCAATAAAACTAACAAAAAAATCTATTTTCTTTATCTTCACTCACACCAGGTCTATCTTTCGCAAAATGTTTTCACTTCATTTGCATACGCGAGAATCCATTCGTCCCTTTGCCATATTTCACCTGCAGTCCTTCGGCTTTTTCATATGCCGCTGTTTTATTCTCCTCTGCCTGTGTCCGCTTCTGTGTTTCATAACTTTTATGTTATTCTAGAACAAACAAATATATATATATATATATATATATATATATATATTATATATATATATATATATATATATATATATATATATATATATATATATATATATATATATATATATATATATATATATATATATATACATATACACACACACACACACACACACACACACACACACACACACACACTATATATATATATATATATATATATATATATATATATATATATATATATATATATATATACATGTGAGTGTGTGTGTGTGTGCTTTTTGTGTATATGTTTATGTGTATGTATGTTTATATGTGTGTGTGTTTATATGTGTGTGTGATCATGTGTGTGTGTGTGTTTTTTTGTGTGTATATGTATATGTGTATATGTTTATGTGTATGTACGTTTATATGTGTGTGTTTATGTGTGCGTGTGCGCGTGCGTGCATATAGAAGCCCATATCGGTCTCAGCGACGAAGCCAAACGGAGCAGCAAAGACAACTCTTAATTTCTGCATCAGTATTCGGGTCGACTTTTAAACAAATCCTGGCGCGTCTTTTTGAATTGACAAAAGGCACTTGCTATTCATGAACGCCGCTCGCTAGCTCCCAATAACTGTACCCTGTCACTGCAACACAGACCCCCCCCCCACCCCACCTTTATTAATAACTATTTATTTATAACAAGACAGAGAAAAGAGAGGCATAACAAGATAGAGAAAAGAGAGGCATAACAAGACAGAGAGAAAAGAGAGGCATTAACAAGACAGAGAAAAGAGAGGCATAACAAGACAGAGAAAAGAGAGGCATAACAAGACAGACAGAGAAAAGAGAGGCATAACAAGACAGAGAAAAGAGAGAGCATAACAAGACAGAGAAAAGAGAGCACAACAAGACAGAGAAAAAGAGAGGCATAACAAAACAGAGAAAAGAGAGCATAACAAGACAGAGAGAAAAGAGAGGCATAACAAGACAGAGAAAAGAGAGGCATAACAAGACAGAGAAAATAGAGAGAGGCATAACAAGACAATAACTAACTAACTAACTAAATAACTAAATAGATAGATAGATAAATAAATAAATAGATAAATAACCACCCGAGACTCCCTTGTATTTTAGCCACGTTGATATGATAATTATATATCGGTGCGTCTTATGCGATTTCTTGCGTGCGTGCGAAAAATTCTCTGCGCAATTGGCTTTTGCAGTCGAGAAGAAAGTTCATTGTCATAATCTTATCACCTTTATCATCATCATCAGGTTTATCATACATGGCAATAGACTTTGAATATTACCCTTTTTTATCAATTCATATCACTATAATTGTGTTTATTGTCATTGTTATAATCATCACCATCACTTTCACTTTTGTTATCATTTGGATTATCACGCAATTATGATGTTATTCTTTCGGTCTTTTTCTACTAGCATTACTACTTCTATTACTAATGATAAATGTAATAATGATAATGAGGATAATTATAATGACAGTAATAATGATAATGATGATAATGATGCTGCTGATTGTAATAATGATAATGATAATGATAATATTAATGATAATGATAAAAATGATAATAATAACATTAATAATGTTAATAATAATAGTGTCATGGTGATAATAATTATGATCATGATAAAAATAATTTTGATAGTAATGATAATAATAATGATAATGATAATAATAATAATAATGATAATAACAACAATAATGATAATGATAATGCTGCTGCTGATGATGTTAATAACAATAATGGTACTAATGACAATGTTACTCTACTGCTACTGCTATTAATATTAGCTATCTTATTACTGTTTGATTATTACCATTGTTAATATCTTCATTATTATTATGAGCATGATTTTGTTATGATTATCGTCATCACTACAAGAGTATACATAATGTTACTGGATAGATATATAATACAATAATTGTTAAATCAAATCCAACACACACACACACGCACGAACACACACACACATTCACGCACGCACGCACACACACACACAACACACACGCACGCACACACACACGCACCACACGCACACACACGCACACGCACACACATCACACACACACACACACACACACACACACACACACACACACACACACACACACACACACACACACACACGCACATACGCACACACACACACACACACACACACGCACACACACACACACACACACACAACACACACACACACACACCACACACACACGGACGGACGATGGACACGGACA
>NW_020869522.1:183324-185824 GCF_003789085.1 Penaeus vannamei | reverse complement strand
GTTTTCTTCGTCCAAGATGTATTCCTCTGTCCGCTTCAAATGACGTAACTTCATCTCGTTACAAAATTCATGTAACGTATTCCCAAGAGAGAGAGAGAGGAAAGTACGTGTTCTCTTCCGTTTTATCTTGTTGTTGTTGTTGTTTTTGTTTGTTGTTTTTGTTGTTTTTTGTTTTTGCCTTTTGTTTTTTGTTCTCTTCCGTTTTTTTGTTGTTTTTATTTTTGCCTTTGTTTTTGTTCTCTTCCGTTTTTTTGTTGTTTTTATTTTTGTTTTTGTTTTTGTTCTCTTCCGTTTTCTGTTTGTTTGTTTTTGTTTTTTTGCCTTTGTTTTTGTTCTCTTTCCCGTTTTTTGTTGTTTTTGTTTTTGCCTTTTTTTGTTCTCTTCCGTTTTTTGTTGTTTTCTTTGTTTTTGTTCTCTTCCGTTTTTGTGTTGTTGTTTTTGTTTTTGCCTTTGTTTTTGTTCTCTTCCGTTTTTTTGTTGTTTTTGTTTTTGCCTTTGTTTTTGTTCTCTTCCGTTTTTTTGTTGTTTTTTGTTTTTGCCTTTGTTTTTGTTCTCTTCCGTTTTTGTTGTTTTGTTTTTGCTTGTTTTTGTTCTCTTCCGTTTTTTTTGTTGTTTTTTTTTGCCTTTGTTTTTGTTCTCTTCGTTTTTGTTGTTGTTTTTTGTTTTGCCTTTGTTTTTGTTCTCTTCCGTTTTTTGTTGTTTTTGTTTTTGCTTTGTTTTTGTTCTCTTGTTTTTTTGTTGTTTTTGTTTTTGCCTTTTTTTTGTTCTCTTCCGTTTTTTGTTGTTTTTGTTTTTGCCTTTGTTTTTGTTTCTCTTCCGTTTTTTGTTGTTTTTGTTTTTGCCTTTGTTTTTGTTTCTCTTCCGTTTTGGTTTTGTTTTGTTTTTTTGTTTTTGTTCTCTTCCGTTTTTTGTTGTTTTTGTTTTTGCCTTTGTTTTTGTTCTCTTCCGTTTTTTTGTTTTTTGTTTTTGCCTTTGTTTTGTTCTCTCTTCCGTTTTTTGTTGTTTTTGTTTTTGCCTTTGTTTTTGTTCTCTTCCGTTTTTTGTTGTTTTTGTTTTTGTTGTTACTCTTGAGAAAAAAATGACGTGTTCTCTTCCGTATGTTGTTGTTGTTTTTTTTTTTTTGTTGTTACTCTTGAGAAAAAATGACAAGTTCTCTTCCGATTGTTGTTGTTTTTGTTGTTTTTTTGTTGTTACTCTTGAGAAAAAAATGACGTGTTCTCTTCCGTTTGTTGTTATTGTTTTTTTGTTGTTGTTGTTACTCTTGAGAAAAAAATGACAAGTTCTCTTCCGTTTTTTGTTGTTTTTGTTTTTGTTGTTTCTCTTGCTTTCGTGTTTTTTTTTTTCTTTCTTTCTTTCTTTTAACATTCTCCGTACAAGGAAAAAAAGAGCCACACACACACACACATCGAAGCCAAGTCACCATAGTGCATGGTAGTGACTCACCTGTTTGATAGCGTCCGCCAGGGGGGTTGTGTGATTGTAGGTTGTGAAGGTGTTGCTCCCTTCGCCTTATAAGGAAATCTTTCGGGTTCTCTGCGTTGTGGCCGGATACGTAACTGTTTGAAAGATTGCAATATCCACTCAATTGATTTGCAATTTTGTTGTTATTGTTGTTGTTGTTGCAGTAAGTGTAATAATATTCGTTGTAACAACAATTGTTATAATCGTTGTGAATTTAGTAATGTTCGTAGTAATAACAATTGTTATAATCGTTATGAATGTGATAATATTCAGTAAATGTAGTAATATTCGTTGTGATAACAATTGTTATAATCGTTGTTTTTTTCTCTCTCTTTTATAAGGCTGAAAGGTGACGAATTCTATATCAATTCATTTCCCTCTTTATCTTTATCGTCAATTCCTCGACCAAAACGTTACTTGACCGGAAATCCCGTAGAAAAGGATATCCGATGACGAAGGTTTTTGATCGCTCGAGCGTGAAAATAGATAAACCGGCTTTGATAACGGATTGCGGGTCCTGTAGCGCGTTCGGCCTTGGGAAAGACGTTGTAGAATTTAACGAAAGGTTTATGTTGTAGAGTGAATGTAGTAATGATGAAATGATAATACCAATGAAATGATAATATGGAATTGAAAGATGGATTGAGATAATTACTGTTATATGATGATATTGATATGATATGATAATAAGATAATGAATTTAACGAAAGGTTATAATGAATGACATATTGGTAATGATGATTATGATAATGTTTATGGATGATAATACCAATGATAATAATAATGATAATAATGATAATGAATTTAACGATTTAATGTTTGTAGAGTGAATGACAGTAATGGTAATGATGATTATAATAATATCACTGTTTATGATGATAATACCAATGATAATAATAATGATAATAATGATAATGAATTTAACGAAAGGTTTATGTTGTAGAATGAATGACAGTGATGGTAAATGAGATGATTGATGATGAGCGAGGAGGAGGAGGATGGTGATGATATGATGAATGATGATTATGATAATAATGTA
>NW_020869522.1:163204-170704 GCF_003789085.1 Penaeus vannamei | reverse complement strand
AGAAATAGGAGGAGGAGAGGGAAGAAGAATGGGGAAAAGAAGGGGTAATGGAGAGGGTATAGAAAAGTTTGTTTATTTCTCTTTTTTTTTTTTTCGGGGGGGGGTATGACGTAGATAAGAGGGAAAAGAAGCCAAAAAAAAAAAAAAAAGAAAAAAAAAAGAGGGTGAGAAATAGGGGGAAAGGAGGACGCAGGGGGGAGGGGGTGGGGTGGAGGAGGAGGGGGGGGGTGTTGAAGAGAGCCAGAGCACGTCACTCCGGTTTGCGGCGGCACTGTCGTTGATGGCACTGGGTGTGTCGGGTTACGTGCCAGGAGAAGAAAGGAGGGAAAAAGGGGAGGATAGAAGGGGAGTTAGAGGGGAGAAAAATACTTGGATTATCTCATTTTCCGTTTCTCTTTCTGTCTGTCTGTCTGCTTCTCTTTCTCTCTCTCTCTCTCATTTTCCGCCTCTCTTTTGTGGTGTGCTGTATCTGTGTGTCTTTCTCTTTCTCTTCTCTCTCTCTCTCTCTCTCTCTCTCTCTCTCTCTCTCTCTCTCTCTCTCTCTCTCTCTCTCCTCTCTCTTCTCTCTCTCTCTCTTCTTCTACCTCTTTCTAAAGCCAAGAAGAATTGCCGTCTCAGCCCCTACCCTCTCCTCCCCCCCTCCCCCCACCGCCCAGGTTATTCATAGAATGATGAACGGCGAGAGAAAGAGGAACAAGAAGAGAGAATAGATAAGAATAAAGGGAAGAGAAAGGGATAATGGGAAAAGAGGAGAGGGGAGAAAAAAGAACGCAAAGAGGGAAAAAGGAGAGAAGAGAAGGAGAAAGCAGAGAACTCGCAATGAAACAGGGGGAAAGTAAAAGAGAGAAGAGAGAAAGCAGAGAGACTCGAAATGAAAAAGGGGAATAACGGAAGAGAAGAGAAATAAGGCGAGAGAAAGCTGCGTGAAGATAAATATTCTTTTATTGCCTCACAGAAGAATCCTAAATTCATGTCATGGATCGTAAAGCGAACGGCCAGAAGAGGGGGAAATGGAATAAAAAGGGAGAAGGAAAGGTATAATAGGAATAGGAAAAGGGAACGAGAGGAGTAAAAAGGGGGAATAGAATGAAATAGGTAATGAAGGTAGGGATATATCAAAAATATTCGCGAAAGAATATGAAGGAGCGTGAAGGAATAAAGAAGGAGGAGAAGAAAAAGAAGTTGAAAATGAAAGGCAAAAACGAGGAGAAAAAAGAAAAAATCCTCAGAAATAGAACATGTACAAAGAGAGATGAAGGAAGGCGTGAATGAAACAGATAAATGAAAAATACAAAAAACAAAGGAAGTAAGAGAGAGAGAGAAAAAAAAAGCGAAGAAACCGAGAAAGAGAAAATATGGTGAGAGAAAGGAAAGGAAGAGTTAAAGAAGAAACAAAGAAGAACGAAAGAGGAGACAAGAAAAACAGAAATAAATTGTTTTGAAATATTTTTGTAACGCCAGGGAGTTTCACGAGCTTATCACGCCAAAGACAAAACCCAAAGCTTTCACCTTAAGATGTGCGCTGATCCACTAATTTACAAACTTTTATCTCTAAAACTCGACGCGAACGACGATTAAAAACAACAGGTAAAGAGAAAAAAAAAAAAAGTAAAAAGAAAGTTAAGAAGAAGAAGAAGAAAAAAAAATTTGCCAGTGTCTGAAAATCACGTTAAAAGTTAATTATCGACTTGGCAACTCAAGTGATTGCTTTATAAATCACATTGCCCTTATGAATATGTTTAATTTTGCACATTTGCAAATCATGTTTGTATCACATATGAAAAAACACCCACGCTTTTACACACACACAACACACACACACAAACACCACACACACACACACACTACACACACAACACACACACACACACACACACACCACACATACACCGCACACACACACACTTCCACCCCCCAACACACGTACATACAGACTCAATTCTGAATATTTCATTGCATTTTCCACATTTATATGTACTGAAATCCTTAGTTTCACATTACATCAGCTAAAACATTTTAGGATTAAGACAATTCAGTTTGTAAGAACAGGAAAATACAGATTAATGTCAAATGAAAATGTAAACGTGTTTTTCTATCTAAACATATTTTTATTTTCATTTTCTTAGCAAGGTGATTATGAACAATTACTCTCATTAAGAAGCGGCAGGTATATCGATCTATGTCAACCCTCCCCCCTACAACCCTCCTATCACTCTAACCCTCTCCCCTTTTTCCTCTTCTCCCTCTCTCTCTCTCTTCATCATCATCATCTCTCTTATACGTCATTCCCTTCTCTTCTCTCCGTTTTTCTCTTTCTTCGTCCATACTCCTTTCCTTCCTCTCCCCTTGCCAACTCTCTCTCTATCCTTCCCATTTCCTCTTTCACCTCTACTGCGTCTTCCTGCTTTTCCTCCCTTTCCACCTCTTTCCCCCATTCTTCACTCCCTTTCCATCGCTCTCCCTCTCTCTCGTCTTCTCCTCTCCCTTCACCTATCTACCTCTTCCCTTTTCCTTACCCTCTCACTCCCTTATCCTTCTCTTCCATTTTCCTAACCTTCCATCATCTCTCACACTTCCCTTTTCCTCTATCTCTTCCTCTTCCCTCTCTTTCCTTTTATTCTTCTTCCTTACCCTCCTCCATTCCTCCTCTCTTCTGCCCATCTCTCCCACACCTCTCCCCCCCCCCGACCCCACACTACCCTTGGCTCCACCTGCTTACCTTCAATTTTTTGTCGGCGAACAAACAAACTGTGTATAGACACCTTGATGAATATACATATATACATTCCCATACACACACAGAGATAGAGGTGGATAGATAGAAAAAAGATAGATAGATAGATAGATAGATAGATAGATAGATAGATAATAGATAGATAGATAGAATAGAGAGAGAGAAGAGAGAGAGAGAGAGAGAAAGAGAGAGAGAGAGAGAACAGACAGAGAATGAGTGTGGAGAGAGAAATGAGTGAGAGAGAGAGAGAATGTGAGAGAGAGAGAGTGAGAGAGAGAGAGAGAAATGTGAGAGAGAATGAGTGAGAGAGTAAAATGAACGAATCATGAGAAAGGGAAATGTAGATAAGTACCAGTCGTTTTTCTTTTCCATTGTGAAGAATTATGTGAAGAGATATAACTCCTATTACCACGATGTTTGGCTAGTATGAAAGAATGGAATAAAGGAAAATTAGGATAACAATAATGATAATGATAATAATAACACTGATAATGATAATTATGACAATTGCAATGACAATAATAGTAATAATGATATTGATAAAATAATCATAAATGTATCAATAATAATGATAATAATAGTTATAATAATGATTGTAACAATTATAATAGTAATAATAATAATGATAACGATAAAACAATAATGATTATGATGATAACAGTTATAATAACAAAAAGAAAATAATAATGATAATAATAATACAATGATAATGATAAAGAAATAATAATATAATAATATTCTTGATAGCAATGATATTGATATTAATGATAAACAATTGTATTTCAAAAGCAACATTCACTTATAACTTTCTCATACGTATTAAGATAAATGACTAAGCTGATATAATTATCAGAACATGGTGATAAAAGCATCATGGCTGAGGCATTAATAGCAATAAGAAAAACACTTGTACAGAAAAAAAAAATAGTTGGTCATTACATAGATAAAAAAAAAACTAATAGGAAAAAACACACAACTATCGATCTTGTGCGCCACAGATGGCTAGACTTAACTAAGTTTCAGGATTAGGGTCTTCCTCCCCTCCCCCCCTCTCCTTAGTCTCTACCCCCCTCCCCCTACCCCCCCCCATCAGCCCCCCCCTCCCACCTCCCTTCTTCACTATCCATGCTATCTCCCCCCACACATCCCCCCCCCCCACACCCTAACTAGCCCGCAGTGCACCATAACTTTACGCTATACACGAAAACCACACTGGAACGAGCTGCATTTCTTGTCTCGTACTTATCGCTGAGACGTCGGATACGAGGAGTTTGTGGTGACACGTTTCAGCTGGTGATCTCCGGTTGTGCCAAGAGGTTATGAAATGATGTTAATGTCGGTGTTATATGTATGTATATATATATATATATATAATATATATATATATATATATATATATATATATATATTATATATATAGTGGTGTGGTGTGTTGTGTGTTTGTGTGTGTGTGTGTGGTGTGTGGTGTGATATGATGTATGCATATATGTATTGTCTGTATACCTACAAATATACATGATGCACATGTATGTATAGATGCACACACACACACAGACACACACACACACACACACACAGCACACACACACACACACACACACACCACACACACACACACACACACACATCACCAATGATATATAGTTATATATATATATATAATATATATGTTTATAAATATATATATATATATATATATATATATATATATATATATATATATATACACATCAATATACATATNACACACACACACCACACATATATATATATAATATATTTATATATATATATATATAGTTTATATTATATATATATATATATATATATATATATATATATATATATACACATCAATATACATTATATGTATGTACATATGTATGTATTACAGGGAGGGGAGACGGCAGTTTACAAAATATTCTAAACAACCATCTGTCCTGCTGAAAGTCTTGTTTTGTGAAATACAAGCTGTTTACCTTTCGGATGAGTGGCGCCGAAAATAGGCCTTAGGAGAGGCTGTGAAGCGGAGGCTGGCGCCGTGAAGAGAACGATACGTATATTTATGCATACACATGTTTTTTGTGTGTATATGTATATATATATATATATATATATAATATATATATATATATAATATATATATATATACACATACATATATATATACATCACACTCACACGTTCATGTGTGTATGTGCGCGCGGCGTGTGTGTGTGCGTTCGTAGTGATTGCAGCACAAGATAATTTTGACAAAGAACCCCTTGTTAGCTCATCTTATATTCATTTCAGACTCTTGCGCTATTTTTTTTGAAGCAGAGGGGGAAGATAAGACAGAGGGGAGAGAGCGAGAGAAGAGAGAGATAGAGAGAGAGAGCGAGCGAGCGAGAGCGAGAGACGAGAGAGAGAGAAGAGAGAGAGAGAGAGAGAGAGAGAGAGAGAGAGAGAGAGAGAGAGAGAGAAGAGAGAGAGAGAGAGAGAGAGAGAGAGATAGATAGAGAGAGAGAGAGAGAGAGAGAGAGAGACAGAGAGAGCGAGAGAGAGAGAGAGAGAAGAGAGAGAGAGAGAGAGAGAGAAGAGAGCGAGAGAAAGGGAGGGAGGGAGGGAAATTTCTTTGAACAAAATTCATAAATAGCTTAAGCTCCATCATCTCATGTTTCATACTTGGTGAAAAGGGGCGGCCGGGATTGGGGAGGGGGTGGGGGGGTTAGGGTCCTAGGAGGGGTGGGGTAGAGAGGAGGGGGGTCAGAGAGGAGGGGGGAGGGGTCTCAAGGCCAAGGCGCCACCCAGCCAAGTGATCTTTGTGCGTGACTTGCGACGAAGGACGAAAGAAAGGAAGAACAAGAAAAAAAAAGAAAGAAAATAGGAAGACAGCAAATTTAGGGAAACACCTGACGAGAGACAGTGAAAAGTTTCGGTAGAAAAAATATACATATATTCTTTTTTTTAAATTAAAGAGTGAGTTTATTGAACACTTTGTTATATGTACGCACGGTGCTGAGTGGTTTATTTGCGCGCTGGGGCTTTTTTGCCAATTTGCTTAGCGTTGTTTGCTTTCATGAGAAGAGTGAAAGCTTTTTTAAGACGAAAGAAAAATGGGGGATGGAGTTACGATAAGGAGGAAAGGGATAGAAAAAAGAGATAATGAGGGAAAGATCGGGAGAGGTGGAGAAGGAGAGAGAAGGGTTAGAGAGAGAGAGAGAGAGAGAGAAGAGAGAGAGAGAGAGAGAGAGAGAGAGAGAGGGAGAGAGAGAGAGAAGAGAGGAGANAGACCAAACCTACGGCCAGGCGGAGAGAAAGACCGATGGAGAGAAAGAAATGAGAAACTTCATAATACACGAGAGAGAGCGATAAGGAGCGAAATATTGGAAAAGTTGCGACCGGGGAGAGAAGAGGCACGAATGCTCGACAAATTGGCTTTTTAGCGACTCGAGTGTGAAATAAAGAAGAGGATATCGCCAATAAACGAAATTAGAGGAAAAAAGGAGAGATGGAGAGTGGATAGAAAGAAAATTGCGGAAATTAAGAAAAAAAAAATAATAAAACGAAATTAGGGCAAAAGGAGCGGACGATTGAGAGTGGATAGGTAGAGAATTATTGAAATTAAGAAGATAAAAAAGAAATGTCGAGGACAAAGGAGAGAGAAAAGAAAGAAAATAATGTAGTGATGACAATAATCACGATTAGAAGCTATTAGAAAAAATTATTACAAATAATTATTATTACTATTACAAACTATTAGCAATGACGAATAGCGATTCAAATCACAGATGTACAATGTAATTATCGTTTCTTTTGTGTCCTGTGAATATTTTCGGCGACTTTTAAACCGATTTTCTATTCATCTATAACAAAAACTTTCGGAGAAATATGCATACATACTTTTTTTTTTTGTTTTGGCTATTTATAGAATGACTATTGCAAAGTCACGACTGGCTTCACCGAAAAGAGAATTGTTGAAAAGTTTTAAAAAATCACTTTTGTCTAATTATCATAATTTGGAAAAGGAAAAGTGTTTAATTATAGTAATAGCAGAAATAAGGAGTATGAAGATTTATGAAGGAAATGATAATGACAAGAAAGATAATAAATCGTCAAAGAAATGAAATAAGGAAATAAATGCTAGAGCTAAAAGCCAAAGCAAAAGACAAATATAAAAACAGATAGATGAGAAAAGTAAATAGAATAAAAGAAAAAAATGATAACAGAAATAATATAAGAAATAATATCAATAATAATGATCATGATAATAAAGTTAATGCGTAGATAGACGAACGAATAAATACATAACCAAGAAAATATGTTAATTAAGCGACATCTTCAAATCATAACCATAACATTAAGCAAGAAAGACAGAGAAAGAGAGATAGAGAGAGAGAGAGAAAAGAAAAAAACATATATGAACTAGAACATAAGCTGTCTGCTCATCTGCACATGACTCGTTTTTAAAACTTAATTAGGCACTTTACGGGTAGTTGGGCGCGAGAGTCATGCAGTCAGAGAGAAAATAAAAACTTAATAATATCCAATAAAAGAAAAGATTGGCGAGTGTTTTTTTTTTTCTTTTTTTTTAACCCTGTCAAACACGGGCGAAATTCGATCTGTTTATCTTTATGTTGTCATTTACTCTTCCGATGATTGCAAGTTGTCAATTATTTTTTTTATTCTCTTTTCTTTTTTTATTCCTCATCTCTTCTCTCTCTCTCTCTCTCTCTCTCTCTCTCTCTCTCTCTCTCTCTCTCTCTCTCTCTCTCTTTGGCAATGGC
>NW_020869522.1:154471-157436 GCF_003789085.1 Penaeus vannamei | reverse complement strand
TAAATAATATAATATATTAGTAGTAGTAATGCTACTACTACTACTACTACTACTACTACTAATAATAAATGATAATAATGATGATGATAATGATAATAAAAAATAATAGTAAAAATAATAATAGTAATAATAATAATAATAACAATTATAATAATAATAATAAAGATAATAATGATACTGATAGTAATGATAATGAAAATAATAGAATCACCATCACCATCATCATCATTATCTTCACTATCATCATCAAGATGATGATGGTGGCAGTAATATATAACAATAATGGTGGTAATGATAATATTAATGATGATAATAGCAATAATGATAATAGTGATAATTGCAATAATAATGTCGACAGCAAGAACGCCATTGTCATCGACAATAGCGATAAGAATAGTAACGATATTAGGGACGATATTGATATTAACAATAAATAACTATGACACAACAAGAGTCAGCAAAATCATTACAGCAAAATGAATTTACCATAAACTTTGCTGTTTCCTAGATCTAAAAGCTGATTTTTGAACGCTGAAATTCGCGCCACTACGCAGCTGGATGTCAGTGTGCGCTCGCCACATCACTGTACAGAACTTGGACCTTGCGAGATGTTAGGTTCAGAGAAACACAGAAATGGTTCCATCTGTACAGTTCGGGAGTGACGTTGACGGTCCCGAAGAACCTCTTGCAGCATACAGTTTAATGTCTTCTCCATAAGACACATTTCTTAAAGGGAAGAGATATAGAAATTAACAATAAAAGGTACAAACTTTAAAAGCACCAGAACCTGTACTTTAGATAGAGAATTGGAATATGAAGCAGTATTCTTAATATGTAGAGCTTTTACCAATGATTCATCATCGTTCTCCTCGACGGCGTAGCTGAGGAAGGTCGTGTAGAGGGCCAGCCGCCGGAGACTCACGCGCAGACACAGGGTCAGCTGCAGAGGTCGTTTAGAGGTCAAAGAAGGATAAAGCAATGATGTTCAGCTGTCTTCACCTTCCGATACCGAGGGGAGGGAAGAGGTTTCCTTCCATTATGGGCGGAGATGCTAAACAATCATCTTTTTATATGGTCTGACGTTGCTAATATATACGACAGGCTACTCAACACAGTTATCAGGAAAAAGGAAGCTTATTTCTTCAGAAAGTAAACAGGCCATAAGGGGACCTTATATATGTTCAATAATGGGCCATTTCCTGAACTAATATCCGAATACTTGCGATCTGGCTAAATCCATGGTACAAAAGGTTATTATTCTCTATGAACTCCGATTCGCATCTGTGTTATGATCAGTGAAATCACACACCTCGCGAAGGGTAGGCAGGGAATGGTAGCCCGCGTCGAGATAGCTGTTGTTGTCGGCCTTTTTTCCTGTCTGGAACTGCACCGACGGGACATGCTGCCCATCTGGCAAGTGAAGACATGCATGAACTCGGGGTAATACCGAATTTTATTTTGATAATCGCTGTATCGTTAATGAAGTAATTCTAAAAGAATTCCCTTACAGTGCAAATAATCATTTTCGTAGAAATAAAATTTCAAGGTTTGTTATTATACTGCAGTTGATAAAAAATACATATTACGGACAAACAAAAAAGAACGAGAATTAAAACCAAACATGTTCTGAAATTGGGCTTTTTAGCGTTCCTTACTATTCCACCACAAAGAACTACTATCCCACCGCTGCTCAGGAGGGGCATGTTCTGACTTACCGATCCTCCCAGCCATAGCAGTGAGGAAACTCAAGCAGACCCACGGGCCCCGCATGATCTGTAAACGACAAAAAGTGGGAGCCACTTTTATACTCTTTTCTTGCCCCTTTCTTATTTGTTCACGAAAAAAAAACTAAATAAAAAAAATATTACCAGAATATTTAGCCTATGCACCTGGTCAGGTGTTACTTCTATTCACACTACCGCAGCTCACCTGATGCTCCTTCCTTGCCGACCGACACCCCGAGGCCTTGCGTGGTGGCAGAGCGTGCGCGACGCCTCCCGTGTTACGTGGCGCGGTCACTAGGTGTAGTGTATGTTTTGAAGCAATTGCAGATTCGCACGCGCAAATACTCTGCAAATAAAATAAGACATTCGACGCTTTCGCATCCAGAAATAGACAAAGAATGCATAAATGGGCGATATATATATATATATATATATATATATATATATATATATATATATATATATATATATATATGTATATACGTATATACATTTACATAATATATATATATATATATATATATATATATATATATATATATATATATATATACGTATATATATGTATATCTATATATATATATATATATATAATATATATATATATATATATATATATATATATATATATATATATATATATATATATATATATATTATATATATACATACATACACACACACACACACAAACACACACACACACACACAATATATATATATATATATATATATATATATATATATATATATATATATATATTATATATATATATATATATATATATATATATATATATATATATATATATATATATGCACACACACACACACACACACATATACATATATATTATATATATATATATATATATATATATAATATATATATATATATATATATATATATATATACATATATACATATAGATATGCATGTATGTATATTATATACATTATATATATATATATATATATATATATATATATATATATATATATATATATATATATTATATTATATAATATATATATATATATATATATATATATATATATATATATATATATATATATATATATATATGTATTTATGTATATGTACATATTTTTGTGCTGTGGTAGTGCTCTTGTCAAGCAATCTTGCTGACTTGCGTTCGATTCCCGCGCACCGCCAGTGGATGGTAACTCCGGCCATTCCTTGCAACAGGGGGTAGTTTAGAAGCATAATAAACAGACAA
>NW_020869522.1:131971-146971 GCF_003789085.1 Penaeus vannamei | reverse complement strand
TCAGATCGATGTTAGGCCGATGGATGTTTATCGCGCGGTATCTGTTGCGTGTCTAGTTATGGACATTTATTTATTTATATATTGTTTTTATTTTTTTTTCTGTAGGATGGTTCCATCTCCTCCGTTTCCCGGGTTCTGATGCCTCGCTCGGTGGACATTTTCATACCCAACGAGGCCCGACAGTTTGTAAAGAAGTCCGTCTCCTGCTGCCTTCCCGCCCTCGCGCTGTCTTCCTCCCCGCGGTTAGGTCGGGTTAGCGACAGTGTCTGGCATTGATTGGCATTAGGAGTGACCATGTCCGCCTCCCCATGCAGAGCTAAGACCCGTGGAGGTCTTATCTTTGCCTTCGGGAGTTGCTACACATGGTTTCTTATTTTATTATCTATGTATCTATACCTATAAATATATTTTTGTCCATACATATATCTCTAAATTATATTCCTATACACACACTTAGACACATATTCCCGCACAGATTCAGATATTTGCATACACATACATATATATACATATATCTGCATTTTTATGTATCTTTTTGAGTAACCCTATGTACAGTATATACAAAGGAAGAGACGGGTCATCTCTTTGTGGCTTTGTGGTTAATATCGGTTAAGGTTGAGGTTGTCTGCCCTTGAATAAATTGGGGGAGGGCACTCTTCTGTAGCTCGTGGTATACTACGAGGCCACCATCTATGTTCGTTTTCAGTCTCTTCGTGAGTTTCTGAGATTCTTGCATAGTTGGCATTTTCGAAATACTCGAAACGGTCGCAGACATTAGAGGCCAGTCTGTGTATTCTCGTGCTAAGAGGTTCCAGGTTATATTGGTCATGGAGTGTTCTTATGGAGGGGCGAGGGTTCGGCCACCTGGCCCCTTTGATCCATAGGATAGCTATTTTTTTTTACGGTTTGCAGAACTAGTATTGAGGAGAGGGAGATGGCGTTTAGAGGGATCGGTGGTATTCGATTACTGGCCTGACCAAGGTTTTGCAAAGTTGGAGTTTGATCTCCTCCGGGCACCCTGAAAATCTTCTTGGTTTTGTGAGGATGGTTTTGGCTTTTGCCCTCCTTTCCTTGATGTGAGTGGTTATTCCAGTTTTCGTGATTCTCAGCCCTAGAATTCCCCCTTCATTGACATAATTTACTGCTGCATTTTCCAAGTTGAGGGATCCTGGTTTTGTTCTGTCAGCAGGTATGACAAGAAATTAGTCAATATTTGTTTTGATTTTCCAGGCCTTCTCATACTGGTTGATAATGCCAATTGTTCTGTCAGTTGTTAGGCGGATAAAGTTGGCTCTAAGTGAGGGATGATATATAATTTGTGTAATGTCATCGGCATACATGATGTAGTTACTACGTATTAGTGGTGGAGGTAAGGCTGAGGTGTAAATTATGTATTAAGTTTTATTATTTCCTTTCTGTTGTCGAGAAAGTTGCTAATTAATTTTGTTATTGGTGTAGGGAGATTAAGTTGTAGGAGCTGATATTTAAGCCATGGGTGTCATACTTTGTCAAAGGCTTTTGCAATGTCTCTTAGAACAATGTTGAATTTGTTCTTGTTGGCTAAAGCCAGAGCAACTTCCTTGTATGCTACTGCTATTGCTGAGGTTGTGCCTCGGGATGCACGAAAGCCATATTGTTTGGGGTTTAGGTGATTGTTGTTCTCAAGGTAGTAGAGGAGTCTTTTATTATTTTTTCCAGGAGCTTGCCAGGTATCTCTAGGAGGGATATGGGCCTAAAATTCTCCGGTCTGTTTGGTGTCTTCCCGGCTTTTGGTATAAGAGTAATTTTGCTGGGAAATAGCCAGAGGCCAGAGATGCGTTGAAAATTAACTTTAGTCTCTGAATTATTGTTGGTGGCCAGTGTTTGATCCTGGTTGGGTTTGTAGGCGTTGTAGCTTGCGGTAGGCTCTTTGGCTTCTATTGTATTTTTGTACCACCTTTCTGTTTCTTGATTTATGGCCTAATAGGCTCTCTCGTTTAGATCGAGGACTTCCTTGCTATTCAGTATATTTTTAAAAATTTCCCAGTATGCATTCTTGTAGCAGGGTGTTGGGGTAACAGGTATGATCACTGGGTTTGTGGAGATATCCAAAATGACTGGAAGGTGGTGACTTGTGGTGATGTCTCCTGGTTCCTGGTGTTAATCTAGTGTTTAAGTGGGCGTATCTATTTGCGAGAACCAGTCGTCCATCTGACATAAGGTGAGCGAGGCTATTTCCCACAACGTTATCGTTTGTTGAGTTGCATAGTGTTCTGTGTCGGGCGTTTAGGTTTGCCATGATGTAGACTGGTTTTTGTAGCCTTATGAGCCTTAAGAAGTCCGGGTAAGGGAGGTAAGGTCTACGGGGTGGGAGATATCCAGTGGCTATTATTCTTGGGCCCCTTATGGTTTCAATTTCGACGTCTAGGAATTCTTCCTCAAAGTCGTCCAGGATTTTAAGTTTAAGTCCTTTCTTTATGGCTACAGCAACCCCATCTGCTCTTTCCCCTGAAGCGTTCCTTTGGTAGATGTTATACTAGAATATTTTCATTCTGTCTTGGACTTTTTGCCCATGGCTGTTAATAAATATTATGGCCGTTTGATGAGCTGCATATGTGTTCGCTAGTTCGAACCTCTGGATGTTCCATTGGAGTACATTGTGCTGCAGAATGCGGTGAGAGGTCATTTTGATGATTTATTTACGGGTGTTAGTATTTCACAGCATTCGTCTCCAATCTCTTTAAGGTTGTGTCTCTGCTGAATCATCTCTGCTGTTATTTCAATGGAACCTGCATCAAGGAGTGCCTTTATTTTGTTTTCCATATGCAGATATTTTTTGTTGGTGAACTGGAATTTTATCTGGTCATTTTTTATTTCTTTTCCTAGCATATGTTTTCCAAATGTTGCATACTTTTTGGGGTCATGGGCGAATAGTTGGAGGCCAATGTCCGTAGGGTTGGCTGGGATTCCTCCATACAGTATCTTTTTAGTTGGTTTAGTTTTGGTTGTTTCCCTTTGTGGTTTTGGAGCAGCAGCAGAAGAGGTGAATTCAATCTCTGTGTCTAGTGTTTCTGCTTCCATCTGGGAGAGGGCTGAATCTAGGGCACAAACATGTGGTGATTCACTCGTTGTGCTCTCTGTAGATATATAGAGTCAAGCCGTTTTTGAGTGCAGCTTGCAGGTTCGTGGATAGGTTGAAAGGCTGTTTCTTCGGTGTGATCAGCTGTCTCTTCTGTAGTATCGGCTGTCTTCGTTTCCATATTGGGGATAGTTGGCTTAGTTTTTGTAATGAGATTCTTTGACATCGATACATTAAATATGGATGCTGAATCCATAATATTAGGCACTTCAACTTCTGGAAGGTAATCTCCTTTTAGGCCTTTCTTGACCTCTTCTGCATAAGTCCCAGGTTTTCCTAGGTTGGCCAAATGCGTGTGAATGAGAACCACAAGGACAATGTATAAAATGTCATTTGGGACTTCAATGGTTTTTTCGGTGGACTTGACTTCTTAGAGGGCAGTTTGGGCTGCTTTCTCTTTTTCTATTTTAGGGATGGCTTCCTTGCTTTGTTTGCATTTTCCAGATGGTGTTCTGTGTGCTTCTCCGCAGTTGATGCATTTGGGGTTTTGTTTGTTTGTGCACTCTTGGAATGTGTGGCCTGGCTGAGCACATTCACTACAGACTTTTATGTCTTTGTTTAGACAGTTTTTCCTCATGTGGCTGTATGAGTAACAGGACATGCATTAGGGGATACTGGTGTATCTTTCATATTCAATATTTCAGGGTGGAATGGAAAACCAGAGTAGCCTTAGTCCGTTTTCTTTTATTTTGTCTACCATGGTCATGATTCGGAATCTGATTTTAACAATGTGGGCTTTTTTTTTCATTATGAAGACATTGTCTACCTTGGCAAAGGAGGCATTCCTCTCTATAGCAAGTTTCAGCTCTTCTCCTGTCTAGTCTAGAATTTCATTATCTACACATTTTAGAACTAGTCATCTTTGATCTCTTCTCAAGTGAGAGAACAGGGGTATGTCCATCGACAGTAAGGGCATTGAATGTGGTGTCTTCATACATGGATGCATTCATCTGTCTCTATGATAGCTATGTAGCTATCGCTGGAGTCGAGTAGCTTAACAATCTTGATATCATTTCTGCATAGGATCTGCAACAACTTTGTCCGTTTTTTTAGGGGGAGGCCCCCCTTCCACTTTGATTCTTACTTTCGGCATGTTGAGGTTTCTTACATGCTTTGATTTGACCTACGCCTGAGTCAAGAGTACCAAGTGATTACATCCCCCCCCCCCCACTGTGCTCTTGCTGCAACCGTAGGTCATAGGGGTGATCACGTGGCTTGCTCAGGAGACCCCAAGACGGGGACCTATCCCTTCCTCTACTCACTATAGTGGAGGCCTTATGGAGGACCTCAATTTCCCTATCCCTATTCTCGACCCTCCAGGACCACAGGGCAGGAGATCCCCCTGAGTGGCCTGGAATTGGAGCTTTGGTGTGGAAGATGTTCCACCATCTCCCACAGGCCCAGGTTGCACTAGAAGAGGATAAAAGATCGTGGGAGTAGTAGGTGTCGAAAGATCACCTTTGTTGCAAGGCACCCAAAACAGCTGTTGGTTTGATAGGCGCAGCTAGTTTTGATTACCTGCACTCCAAAGGAGCGACAAAGAGAGGGCGGAGACTCTCAGGTCTGGTCAAGTTCGAGGAATCCTCAGTGGCTTGACGGAACCTTCTGCAGAGTCTTCTTGTCAAAATCTCATTGGTGAGTGGTGGTGAGATATCTCAACCCCAGAGGTGAGACTTGTGTCAAGAGCAACGGGAGTGACTCTTCTGTCGAGAGCAGCAGGTGTGGATCGTGCTAAGCAGGTGACAATAATGTCGCCATTGCTAAGCAAGTGACAATGATGCCACTACGCTAAGCAGATGACGATATCGCCACGCTAAGAAGGTGACAGTGATTCCGTAAGGTAGGTGAAGTGTTGGTGTTCTGCTGCTTGCTCTGCTGATCGCTCTCGTTTATTCTCACTGCTGGGGTGATTTGGTTTGTCTGTGACTCTTGGTCCTCTAGCATTTGATGCACGGGCGACACTACTGTCGAACATCTTAGTTGATGGCAGGCCTGACGAGGAAGACGTCACAGAGAAGGTCGTCACAGGAGTTCGGGATTTTGACTCTCAAGGTAGAGGGAAGTCTTGCGCTCTATGAGTGGAGTCACAGACGTGTCCTGGCGTTGCTCTCTGCTTACCAGATGGTAGTTTACTGCGTCGTCGGCGAGGGTTGCTACAGATATGGTTACCCTCGACAGAGCATCGCCGGCCTCATTGTGTCGGATGTCGGTCGTAAACTGTGAAATGTAGTCCAGGTGGTGCTCTTCACAAGGGGGTTGGCGGCGGGTCCTACCAAAGGCACTGTACCGTGACTGGCGTTGCAACAGGGTTTGCGAAAAGAAGGCAGTAGGTTGCCATTGCATACCCTGATGATGGCAATGTTGGAGGCGTTGACCGCTATGCTGAGAGTAACCTCAGGCAGGGGATGGTTAAGCATGGTGGCAGAGGCTAGGGCTTTTTTGCAGGCTTCAAAGGCTTCGTTCGTCAGGGACATCCACTGGATTTGAGTGTTTCTGCTGGCCCTGTTAGGTGTGATCAGGGCGTGAAGGGGCTTGAGCTGGGCACACCTAGGGACGAACCTTCTGTAGAAATTGAACATGCCCAGGAATTTTTGCAGTCGTTTCTCAGTCGCTGGCCTGTAGAACTTCCTTATAGCAATAACTATCTGCGCTGGGGTGATGCCTTGGGGGGTGACAGTGGGGCCGAGGAAAGAGAGAGAAGAGACACCTAACTGTCATTTTCCCGGGTTGATAACGACGCCCGCTTCTTGCAGTCTGTTGAAGAGAGTGCGGGGATGGCGGGCGTAGTCTGCTTCTGGGGCGCTGGCGACGAGGATATCGTCGATGTTGGCGAAGACGCCCTCAAGGCCGCGAGTCACGTCATTGATGAAGCGTTGGAAGGTCTGAGCAGCGTTCCATAGACCGAAGGGCATCCTGAGAAATCTTGGGGATGTCCTCTTCGGCGATCAGGATCTGGTGGTACGCCCGCACGAGATTGATCCTTGAAAAGACCGAACAGCCAGACAGCTCATGGGAGAAGGAGTGCAGGTGTGGCAGGGAGCGGTGATTGTGTTGAGGTGTTGGTAGTCACCACACAAGCGCCACACCATCCTTCTTTTTCACCAGATGCAGAGGGGCTGCCCATTGGCTGCTGGAAGGCTGTATGATCCCTAACTGCATCATGGGGTTGAACTCCGCCCTGGCGCTGTGACATCTGTCGGGGACCGTGAGTCATGATGTGGTGCCGTACCTTATGTCATGGTTGGGTGGCCTGGTTATGTGGATGAGAGCCTTACTTTGGAGATCGCCCATCAAACCATAGTGCGCTAAGAAGTCGGCGCCGATGATAGGTTGAGGGAGGTCGGTGACGAGGAAGATCCAATGAAGTCACTGGCTGGGCTCACCTTTTAGCGAGAGGGTTTTCGAGCGCTCGCCGTCGTGTTGGCGGAATTCCATCGTCACGGCAGAAGTGGCAGCAGCTGTGGCAGACACTGTTGTTATTGTGGGTGTCTTGGCTGTGATCATTGCATCCGCTCCTAAGGCTAGTTACTGCAACGGGAGGTCTGACACCAGTAGGATTTATTGGATATCAGCAGGTAGCCGTTTGAAGAAGAGGGAGGGCAGTACGTCTGATGGAAAAGTCGTCCCAGTGTGGTTGAGGAGGCGCTGAAGGTGTTGAAAGATTTCCGTAGGTGTGCATCTGTCTGTGTTTTCAGACGAGAGGAAAGAGCTCAAGATGGTTACGAGATTAGGCGCAGAGCGTCTGAGAATGGTCTCCTTAAATTCGTATGTGGCGAATCATGGATCATTCAGGAAGTCGCCGACGGTCAAAAGGAGTTTGGGTGGGAGGTTGGTGACCAGCATGCGGAATTAGATTGTTCCTGAGGAGGAATTCCTGTTCCACTTGGAAAAATCATTCCAGCAGGCTGGTTAGAGAGCATATTGGTAGTGACCTCTATGTGGCTGACATTGTGAAGAAGCTCCGACGGTCACCAGTGTAGAGGGTGTAAAAACCAAACTGGATTTTATCTCTTTATTTGTCAGGCGACCAAGCAGACATGTCAGGTCCACAAGCGAGAGGTGAATAATGATTTCACCTAAGGTCCGGTGGCTTAAGTTAGCTCGGCCGGTTTGGGCGGTTCCACGGCGGGAGTCGGCCAATCGCGAGTCAGGTGCGGTCCTACCTTGACTGTCAATTAGGAGCCGCTACACAAGACGGAATGGCATCCGAGAAATGGTCTTGAAAAGAGAGATCAGGAAAGAATGGTGCAAGTATGGCAGGAAATCAGATTTGGTTTTCAGATATTGGAAATAAGACGTAAAATAGAAAAAAACAACACAATCAAGGAAATGATCTTGTTAGACATATTGTTTGAAAATCCAGAACAATTAGACGAAGAGATGGCATTGCTTGAAGTAAAAATGCTTATTAGGACTTCAGTGAATCTAGATCCTGTCATTTTAAGGTCCTACGACAGGAACAAGTGGACAATGTTACCAAATTGTTGATGAACTAATACACTATGTGAAAACTGACTATATTATGGACATAAATCAATCTGAATTTAGCAGGAGCAAGACTGGTGATAAACATTCTATACACACAAAAAATAAGAATACAAAACAAGAACCATAATGGCAAAGAAGATTAACAGACAAGATTGGAAAAAAACAGGAAAGATATCAGTATTTTACAACAGTGGTAGAAACAAAATCTGAAAAAGGAAGAAAATAAAAACGACTAGAACCGATATACCATGTTAGGAATAGGGTATTCCTAGGGGTCTAAAGAATCAAAACTGAGGGTCAAAGCTACCAGTGTAAGAATTAGAAAATATAAAGAGAATTGTGTCACACACAGGATAGAATGTTTTAGTACAATTTGTGAAGATTGTTTGGAAGACTGGATGAAAAAGAGACTGGAAGTGAAGCAAAAACAGATGCAAAACACGTGTACAAGAATGTAGAATGGTGAAAGAGTTCTCCTTGGATGCAAAACCAACACTGACTTTGCTTTTGTGCCGAGTTTCTGTTACGTTTTTACATGCTTGTCTCGTTCTGAAGCGAATCCAAAGTCCCCAACAGACATAGAATAAAGAAATTTCCTCAGAATAATATGGTAACCTTTATGCTTTGTCTCTTTTAATGTGTTTGGTGTCTTATCATAACCCCAGTTACTTTCTTTTGTAAAACTGGACGAAATTAAATTTGTTGTATCAGGTATAAAGCCTTCTGCTTAGTTGTCATAAGAGTGAATCCCATGCCCTCAGTTCACATTTACTATTCTTAGTTTATACACTTTGGTTCTTTTCTTTGATCAGTAGACCAAGTCACAAAGATGTGTCTGAGAGTGGCTTCAGGTTCCTCATTGTAGTCCTACATGTATACAGTGATATTGTTATTGTTGATATCAATATCACCTTTAATGTCTTTTATTATTATAGTTTATGATTTATATCATAGTTCCTATTTTCCAGTCGTCGATATCGACATTGCAAGAATAATCTTTCACACGAAGGAAATGAAAATTCCTCAAAGGTGACAAGAACATGTAATTTCTATAAAACCTGTAACCCAGCAACAGATCGGAGCCCCTAAGCGCCCCCGCCGGTGGTCGCTTGTCTAGAGCGTCCTGAGGTGGTCGCAGTGGCTCTTGTCGGAAGTGTCGGACACGGCCACGCGGCACAGGAGCGTTTGCTTGCATTCTTCGTCGCACCCCTCCTGGCGGTAAGGGCGCGCATCCTTCGTGTAGTACCTGCGGGAGAGGAGAAAGGCGAAGGAGCAGAGCGGCGGGAGACGGCGAAGGCGGGATCTCTCATGCGATAGACAGCGATGAGATACATAGGAATGGCCTTAATGGCGAGGGTGGTCGGGCCAATGGAAATAACAGGAATGGTGATGAAAAATCGTAAAATTAGTAATGATGATAACGACGATTGATATGATTATCACGATAATTGAAATGATATCATGATATTAACTGTATAATCCAAATATTACTAATATAATATAATGATTTATATAATGACCATGATTAAAGTCGGTAATGATGATGGTGATAATAATGATAATAGTTATGATAACAATGATAATTATTCTTTGAACACGTAAAGTAATATGCTATTACTATTTCTATTTACACCACTACTAGGAATGATTATGATGATAATAAGGATAAGAATAACAAAAAATAATAGTACTAATAATAATAATTATGATAATGATAGTATTTATAATATTAATAATGATAATAAGTTATCCTGCTAACCAACCAACCAACAAACTAACCAACGCTACCAAAAATATAACCTTGGGCTGAGTATTTTGAGCAATTTTACCAGGTTAATACACCAACAGTTAACTTGGATGCGGGTAGTGCCGAGATTCCATTGCCGGACCCACTTATCAGTTGATTCCTAACTGAAGATATCCAAGCTGAAGAGTAGGTATTTGCGGCAGAGGCATAATGGCCCAGGGTATAGCGGTGCTAAGGCGGCCTGCGGACTGAGTGTGCTGTAGTGTGCGTATTAGGATCCACCCTCCCTAACTGAAGTTAGGGGGGTGATATCCAAGCTGAAGAGTGGCAAAGCAGCAGGTATTTGCGCATCCCTCTGAACTATTAAATGTCTGACACGTGGGGTGTGGCTGCTGTACCGTCCCTCCTGACCTGTTGAGGAGTGTGGTCATCCCTCTCTGGAAGGGAAAGGGGGACCGATAGGACTGCAGCCACCACCGAGACATCACACTGCTCTGCATACCAGGCAAGGTTCTTGCCCATATCCTTCTGAGACGTATCAGAGGCCAGAGCAATCTGGATTCACTCCTGGTATGTCCAATATTGGGGGCTTACCAGGAGTGAAGTGACACTTCGAGTTATTGTAGATCGCCGTCGTGAGTTCGGGCGTGGGCTGCTTGCAGCCTACATCGACCTTAAGAAAGCGTTTGATACGGTGCATCGTGAATCACTCTGGGAGATCCTGAGAGTAAGAGGAATTCCAGCAAGGATTACTGGACTAATAGCAAGCCTTATACTGGCACTGAAAGTGCTGTAAAGTGTGTGTTGGTTGGGGGGGGGGGGCTGTCGAGCTTCTTTCCTGTTAGTTCAGGAGTGCAGCAAGGCTGTGTCCTTGCACCAACAGTTTTCAACAGTTGCATGGACTGGATACTGGGCAGAGCTACTGTTCAAAGTCATTATGGAATAACTCTGGGCAATATCAAGGTTACAGACCATGACTTTGCTAATGATGTTGCTATTCTATCTGAGTCTTTGGAAACCTCAGCGGTGGTTCTGGCTGCATTTAGTAATGAAGTAAAGCCCCTTGAGCCTAGAGGTCTCCTGGACCAAGACCAAGATCCAGGACTTTGGGGACTTGGAGAACCTGTTTGGTCGGGACGTACATGCGGTGAGGACACTGAAGTCACAGAGAACATTACATACCTTGGTAGTGTAGTTCATAACTCTGGGCTGTCAGACCATGAAGTCAGCAGATGGATTGGCCTGGCAACAGGGGTCAGGTATTGGAGATGCCGGTACCTATGCAGGACTAAGCTACGCGTTTTCAAGGCCCTGATAATGCCAGTTTTGCTATATGGTGGTGAAATCTGGACATTATCATGTGTATTGGAATGTTGTCTTAATGCCTTCTGTAATAGGTCCTTGCGTTGGATCATGGGGTACAGTTGGCAGGACCACGTGTCCAACCAACGGTTGCACCATGAGACTGGCACAGGACCTGTTACTTTCACAATCCTTGATTGCCAATTCATGCTATTTGGTTACCTGCCTCGCTTTCCACAGAATGATCCTGCCCACCAGGTTGTCTTTGTATGAGACAACCCCGGGTGGAGGAAGCCTGTGGGATGACCTTGAAAGTCATGGCTTGGGCAGATCGATCAAACCTGCCGTGAGAAGCTCGAGATAAGCCGAGTCCCTGCCTGGCGGCTTGCCATGAGGGACCCCCGAAGGTGGAAACAAGGGTGGATGTGGCTATGCACCCCCATCGGCGTTAGCTTCATGATGGTGGTGATTGGCGGAGGTAAAAAGAATAACACTAATAATGATAATGTGAAGAATTTGTGATGATTTGATAATAAAGTAATGGTAATAACAATAACAATATTGATGATTATTATAAGGATAAAAGTAATGGTAATATTGATGATTATTATAATAGTAATTATGATAATAATGGTAATAATAATAATAATGATAATGATAATGATAATTACAATAATGATCATTATAATAATACGAATGATAATGATAGCAGCAGCAACAACAATATAAACAACAGTGATACTGATAACAATAATGATAATAGTAATAACTAGAAGCGCTTAGAGTGCGCATACCTCTGCCAAGGCAAAAAAGATACTAATACGATCATTTAAAAAAATCTTAGATCCGGTTTATCATCAAAATTTATTGGAATCGGAATTGAGCGAAAGCACAGCTCTGGTTGGAAATCTATAAGCTTTTGAGTTATCCTGCAGCCCAACGAACAAACAAACTAAAAATGTTATAATCATCATTATCATCACTTTAATTATCATGCAATTATTCATTCGTGTAACTATTATTATTATTGCTATTATTGTTATTAGTGTTAGTAGTAGTATTATCATCACTGTCATTATTATCATCATTATTATATTGATAATCAAAATTATAATTATGATAATGATTATAAAGATAATAATGACAATAATAATGATAATGATGATGATGATATAATAATAATAACAATAACAATAACAACAACAGCAAAACAGCAACATCAACAACAAAAACAACAATAATAATAATAATAATGATATTAACAATAATGATGATAGTGATAATGATAATAACAATAACAACAATAAATGTAATAGAGATAACACTAAAATAATATTAGTAATAATAATGATAGTGATAAGGATAGTAGTGATGATAGATATAAGAGTAATAATAATAATAATAATAATAATAATAATAATAATAATAATAATAATAAATAATAATAATAATAATAATAATAATAATAATAATAATGATAATTATAATAAGAATGATAATGATGATGATAATGGTAATGATAATGATAATAATAATAATAATAATGTTAACAATAATAATGATGATGATAATGATGAGAATCATAATAACTGTAATAATAATAACAAAAATGATTGTGATAATCATAATTACCCTGACAATCATGGTAATGATGATGATAATAATGATTTTAATGAATGATAATGGTAATAATAAAAAAAAACTATAATAATCTTCATGATAATAGTAATGATAATATAGGCAATAAATATGATAACAAAAAATGACTATCATTACTCTTGTCATGGTCATTATTCTTATGATTATAATAATAATTATGACAATAATAATGATAATGATGATAATAATGAACATGATGATACGACTACTAATACTAATGTTGATAATGATAACGATAATGATAATAATGATGATGATAATAATAACAGTAATAACAATAATGATAATGATAATAATGGTAACAACACCAAAAGGGGCGCATAGACGCACCCATCCACGGGGGTCCTTCATGCCGCCAGGCAGGGACTCGGCCCATCTAAAACTCTTCACGACAGGTTTGATCGATATGCCCAGCCCATGACTTCCTAGGTCATCCCACAGGACTCGTCCATCCAAGATTGTCTCACACAGAGAACCTGATTGGCAGGATCATCCTGTGAGAAACGAACCAGCTGGCCATATAGCCTGAGATGGCGATCACAGATTGTGCAAGTAATATGTCCTGTGCTAGTCTCACAGTTCAACCACTGGTTGGACAAGTGGCCTTGACAGCAGTACCCCATGATCTGGCGCAAGTACCTATTACAAAAGGCATCAAGACGAGACTACAATGCACAGGTTTCATTACCGCACAGTAAAACTGGCATTATCAGGGCCTTGAAAATACGTAGCATGGTCCTTCTACACAGGTACTGGCATTTCTAAATACTCTTGTTGAGAGAATTAATGACCCCTGCTGCCAGGCCACTCCGTCTACTGATTTCCTGGTCTGACACCCCAGAGTTACGAACTACACTATCAAGGTACATAAAGCTCCCTGTGACTTCAGTGCCCTAGCCGCAAGCATGTATTGACCAAACAGGTTCTAGCAAGTTCTCCAATGTATTGGATCTTGGTGTTGGTCCAAAAGACCTCTAGATCCATGGGCTTTGCTTCATTGCTAAATGCATCCAGAGCCACAACTAGGGTTTCCAAGACTTTCGAATATAGAATAGCAACATCATCAGCAAAGTCAAGGTCGGTAACCTTGATATTGCCCAAAGTTACTCAACAATGGCTTTGGACAGTAGCTTTTCCCAATAGCCAGTCCATGCAAGTGCTGAAAAGTGTTGGTGCAAGAACACAGCCTTGCCTCACACTTGAATTAACAGGAAAGAAGCTCGACAGGCCCCCATCACACTTTACAGCACTTTCAGTACCAGTATACAGGCTTGCTATTAGTCCAATAATCCTTGTTGGAATTACTCTCAATTTCAGGATCTCCCAGTGATTCCCAATGTACTGTAATGAACTCTTTCTTAAGGTCGATGTAATCTACGAGCAGCCCATGCCCGAACTCATGTTGGTGCTCTATAAGGACTCAAAGCGCCAGCATACAATCTATTTTGGACCTCTCAGGAGTGAAACCAGATTGCTCTGGCCTCTGGTGCCTCAGTAGGTGGTCTCTGATATGAACCTTGCCTAGTATACTGAGCAGTGTGATGCCTTGGTAGTTGCTGCAGTCCCATTGATCCCCTTTTCTCTTCCAGAGAGGGATGGCCACTCCCCGAAACGGATCAGGAGAAACAGTACTAGACCGCTAGATGGCAGCCAGGAGAGCTTCAAGCCATAGGTTCATCAACAGCCTTTTACAATTCAGCTGGAATGCCGCAAATACCCACTGCTGTGCCACTCTTCAGCTTGGAGATCGCCCCCTGACTTTGGTTAGGGAAGGCAGATCCTCACTGATGGGTGGGTCTGGCAGTGGAATATCGACTCTACCCGCATCCAAGTTAACTGTTGGTGGTACAACTGCTCAAAATACTCTGGCCACCTACTGAGCAGGCTGCAGTCACCTGTAAAGAGGGCTTGGAGTTCAGGACGAAGGTCATATACTAAGAAATGGCTTTCGACCTCCTCTGCATGACCAAATATACTATTCATTGTCTTTTCTCAGCAGTGGCTGAATGCAACTCCCAATTCCCTGGCAGACAGACTTCTGTGGCTTTCAGTGTCTCCTGTGAGATAAAATTTTGCAATGCTCTTGGGCATTTACCTGTTGATTCTTGAGCTTCATCGAGCATTTCATGCTTGAAGATGGCCCGCAGGGTTCGTCAGATTGTCGAATGCTGTGATATGACTAGAGATTGCCTTAGGAAACACCCAGCACGCTCCTTCCCTCAGCCTGTCCAGATGAAACACCTTAGGGTGGTCATTGGACTGATGGGGAGTTTTGAAGTGGAACCGGAGGGTTAGCACAACTAGTCTATGGTCAGTCCTACAGAACTCGGCACTCATACACACCCGCACTTTTAGAGGATCCTCCAATGAATGCTAATGAGGATTTGGTTGATCTTGGCTGCATTACTCACATCGCTGTACCATGCCCATCGATGAGGGTTAGAGCTTTCTGGGATCCAAACCACAGGGATCAACAGACATCTCATAGCCAGGTATCGCCCAATACAAATATCTTGCAATGACAACTGTTCGGTGCAGAAGCAAGTTTGGCATAAAACGTCTCTATTGCTTGAGTTTCAAATGCAAGCTTCAGTCTCAATACCATTATACACTCATCGACTGGAGTAACCTCTACCACCGAGGGCTGAAGTCTGTTGGAGATGACTATGGCTACTCCCTGAAGATG
>NW_020869522.1:104889-107389 GCF_003789085.1 Penaeus vannamei | reverse complement strand
ACTTGTTTAGGAGAAGCTGTTCAGGTCGGACGTGCTTTGCGGCGAGGACATTGAAGTCACAGAGAGCTTTACATACCTTGGTAGTGTAGTTCATAACTCTGGGCTGTCAGACCATGAAGTCAGCAGACGGATTGGCCTGGCAGCAGGGGTCATGAACTCTCTCAACAGAGTATTTGGAGATGTCGGTACCTGTGCAGAAGGACAAGCTACGGGTTTCAAGGCCCTGATAATCCAGTTTTGCTAATACGGTAGCGAAACTGGACATTGTCGCTGTGCCTTGAGCTCGTCTTGAAGCCTTTGTAATAGGTCCTTGTGGCCAGATCATGGGGTACTGTTGGCGGGACCATGTGTCCAACCAACGGTTGCACCGTGAGACTGGCAACAAGCCCTGTTAATCTCAACAATCCGTGATCGCCAACTCAGGCTATAACGGTCACCTGCTCGCTTTCCTCAGGATGATCCTGCCCATGAGGTCGTCTCTATCGAGACAACNAAGACAGACAGGGACAGGAGAGAGAAAAGAGAGAGAGAGACGGAGAGAAAGAGGGTGGGGGAGAGAGAATGGGGGGAGGAAAGGAGAGAGAGAGAGAGAGAGAGAGAGAGAGAGAGAGAGAGAGAGAGAGAGAGAGAGAGAGAGAGGCGAGAGGAGAGAGAGAGACAAGACAGACAGACAACAGGACAGAACAAACAGACAACAACAGATGATAGAGCCAAAGACAAAGACAGTCAAAACAGATAGAAGGAAAGAAAAAAAAAAGAGAAGGAAGGTAGACATGAACAGTACACATAAACATGCAGAGAAAGAGAGAGAGAGAGAGAGAGAGACAAAGACAGAGACACACAATGGCATATAGAAACAGAAAAACAAAAAGAGTGATAGACACAAAAAGAAAGACAGATATTAACACAACCAAACAGATAGAAAGACAACGAGAACGTGAAAGATAGACAGAGAGAGAGAGAACTATGGACTGAAGCTGGTCCGACAGTCATCGTTCAAATGTCAACATAACATTGATGACTTGGCGCTGGAAAACGGACACAGTGTGAAGGTGAGCTTAAAGGGGAGGTGGGAAAGAGGGGAAGAGGGGGTGGCGGAGGAAGAGGAGATGAGGGGGGGAGAGAGGAAGAGTGGGAGGTGAGGAAAAGGGGAAGAGAAAAGAGGAGAAGAGGTGAGGAAAGAGGAAAAGGGAGGAAGGTTTTATTCTTTTGTCTATTTCTCTCTCTCTCTCTCTCTCACTCGATATATGTGCGTGTGCACAACACACACACACACACACACACACACACACACACACACACACACATATATATATATATATATATATATATATATATATATATATATATATATATATATATATATATATATATATATATATATATATATATATATATATATATATATATATATATATATCATATATCATCATTAAAGCTAACGCCGACGGGGGCGCATAGCCGCGTCCACCTTCTGCTTCCACCTTTTGGGATCCCTTATGGCAAGCCGCCAGGCAGGGACTCGGCCCATCTCGAGCTCCTCCCGACAGGTTTTGTCGATTGCCCAAGCCAAGACTTCCTCGGTCGTCCTCACAGGCCTCCTCCACCCAGGGTTGTTCTCTTATAGAGACAACCTGATGGACAGGATCAGCCTGTGGAAAGCGAGCCAGGTGGCCATATAGCCTGAGATGGCGATCACGGATTTGCGCAGGTAACAGGTCCTGTGCCAGTCTCATGGTGCAGCCGTTGGTTAGACACATGGTCCTGCCAACAGTACCCCATGATCCGGCGCAAGGACCTATTACCGAAGGCATCAAGATGAGACTCCAGGGCACTGGATAATGTCCAGGTTTCACTACCGTAGAGCAAATCTGGCATTATCAGGGCCCTGAAAACCCGTAGCTTGGTCCTTCTGCACAGGTACCGGCATCTCCAAATACTCTTGTCAAAAAGGTTCATAACCCCTGCTGCCAGACCAATCCGTCTGCTGACTTCCTGGTCTGACAGCCCAGAGTTATGAACTGCACTACCAAGGCATGTAAAGCTCTCTGTGACTTCAATGTCCTCGCCGCAAGCACGTACTGACCAAACAGGTTCTCCTAGCAAGTCCCCAAAGTCCTGGATCTTGGTCTTGGTCCAGGAGACCTCTAGACCCAAGGGCTTCACTTCATTACTAAATGTATCGACAGCTGCCACTAATGTTTCCAAAGACTCAGATAGAATAGCAACATCATCGGCAAAGTCAAGGTCTGTAACCTTGATATTGCCCAGTGTTGCTCCACAATGACTTTTAACAGTATCTCTGCCCAGTATCCAGTCCATGCAAGTATTGAAAAGTGTTGGTGCAAGAACACAGCCTTGCCTCACTCCTGACCTGACAGGAAAGAAGCTCGACAGGCCCCCACCATACTTTACAGCACTTTCAGTACCAGTATACAGGTTTGCTATTAGTTCAATAATCCTTGTTGGAAATCCTCTCAGTCTCAGGATCTCCCAGAGT
>NW_020869522.1:79889-84889 GCF_003789085.1 Penaeus vannamei | reverse complement strand
CAGCAATGCGCAAGGAAAGAAAACAAATGTTCCGTCACATGTAAAGCGTTTTGATGAGAAATTTCACGCGTCTCTGCATTTCTTGATTGAGAGGAACACTGATCATATACTGCGCAAATATTCGTATTGATAACACTCATTTACATAAGCTGGATATAGTGCTTTTGAAGAGCCGGACCGCGTTAATGAAAGGAGTCGGATTCTACTTCGCTCTGCCACTGTTTTGTTTTTTTATATGTATATAAAGAATTCAATTCCACTTAAAACCGTAATAGGGAATCTCGTTTATGAAAATATAGGATGTTATGCGTCTCAAAAACGTAGTTAGAGAACTGATTATTAAGATAGGCCTGCATTTATTATTACTATTATTATTTTACGAATATGTATGGTTTTATACAACTCAAAAACTGTATAAGGAGGATTGTCAGCCCGATAAAGCATTTGATTTGACACAGAAACCTTTTGGGAGAATTGTTTACATGCGGCATAGGATCTGATTCGACACGAGATTTAATTCGACGCATAAATATCATCCGGAGAACTGCTCACAAACAATTTAATTCGACTCAAAAAACAAAAACAAAAACACACTGAGAAATGGTGCCTTTTATCGCAAATTGCACCTTAATCGCCTCAACCATAGATTTATAAATTAGGGAAACACAGAAGCCATCTTTGCGGAATTTCCTTTTTAGGAATTCTGTGGCGCAGTCGAGAACCAGCCTTTGATGTTGCGATTCCCATTCCGGCAATTGCAGTCAGTGGGAAGCATTGATCTGCAGAGGTTTCAATTTCGTCTCCCTCGCAGTGTGCAAGAATTTAATTTATTCTTATGCAATTAGGTACGTAGAGAAGAAACGGAAAAGAAGAGAGAATTTATTTTTTATGCAATTAGGTACGTAGAGAAGAAACGGAAAAGAAGAGAGAATTTATTTTTTATGCAATTAGGTACGTAGAGAAGAAACGGAAAAGAAGACAAAACTTAATATTTAGGTATATCTATTGTTTTTCTTATCTAAATCATCTTATAGGATCTTATAGGATTATCTAAATCATCATTCGTATTGATAATACAAAAAAGTTTTAGTAATCAATACGACTGGAGAACATCATGAATAGATATGTGATGAAACGGAACGATAAAATATGGCGCTTACAAGTTTTACGATGTACCAGTAATATGCAAATTGAAAACCCATCAACGAATAGCAATTGCAGAACTTGTACTTCCGTTTTGACGTTTTTGGAGAGTTGAAAGCGAGCAATTATCTTGTGTTCTTGTGTTAACGGTATCTGATGGTTATATTTGTGAACGAAAATAGTAATGATAACGATAATAACAATGGTTAGTGAGGATAACAACAGCTATTCATGCTAACAATCAATTACAACTACTACTATTATTACTACTACTATTACTACTACTATTACTACTACTACTATGAAGAAAAAGATGATGAAGCATAACAGGAAATTAGAAGACTGAAGGAAGAAAGAGAAGAAGATAAGGAGAAGAAGAAGAGCAAGGAAGAAGAAAGAAAATAGAAGAAGACGGCAGAACAACAATAAGAAGGAAAATAATGATAATAACAATGACAATGATAATGCTAATATGGATAAAGATAATGATGACAAAAGTAATTATAGTAACAATGATATTAATGATAACAACAATAACAACAACAATAATAGCAATAATAGTAATAATGATAACAACAATAACAACAATAAAACAACAAAATAATAGTAATAATGATAACTATAATAATGATAAAACAGGTATAATAATTAATGAGAATAGCAGCACACAGCCACTTCACACCCCCGCCCCTTTGGCACTTATAAACTTTAAACTTTGATACTTACAAACTTGTCTCGGTGCTAGGTGGTCAAGCTGCAACTTTGAGGAGAACGACAATGATGATGATAATGATAAAGATAAGAATGAAGATATTGAGGATAATGGGGAGAGATAGATAAATTGATAGGTAAGTAGATAGATAGGTAAGTAGATTTATATTTATATGTAAATATGTTGTGAGATAGATAGATAGATTGATAGACAGACCGATAGATATATGGATAGATTGATAGAGATAGATAGAAAGAAGACACACACACACACACACACACACACACACACACACACACACACACACACACACATACTGCAGGTCGTTTTTTTTCTTCATATCCGACGCGTGTTTCTGGGGGGAAAAAAAAAAAAATCAAAATGCATGATTTTGATTTAAAAAAAAAGTTGTTTCTAAACATTTTCGACCTAAAAGTAGATAACACGAACGAAAAAAATGCAGTTAAAAGTGAGGTTAATGGTTACTCTTTAAGAAAATAGTCGAATGAGCATTAGTTGGTGAGAGGGGAGGGGTGGGGGGGGGTGCGTGGGGGGTGAGGCAAGCATTTCGACAGTAGGGAAAGGGGGGGAGGGGGCGCTATCCCTTGCTTGACCCTCCTCCCCCCTCTCCACGTCCTTATTTCACCCACCACCGACGAAACATCCCATAAAAAGGACTTAAAACCCATTTTCCAATCCCTTAGCTCCTGATAAACAACCTTGTGTACCACCCAACACGTAAATGCAATGTAAATATCAGAGTAAACAAGCACACGCTCCTCATAATATATGGAAAACAGATACTATTTGCAGTTCTCCAATCGTGCTCTAGTTGTGTTTACCGTAATACACGTCTTTTATTGCTATATATCATAATTACGGAGAGGGTATGGTCGTTTGGGTCATATAACAGAATATGTCTTTGAATTATGATCAGGTCAGAATTCTAGGTGTGATCGAAATTCACTGAAACTGTTCTATGATAATGATATTGATAAGATGGAGATGATAATGATAACGTTAACGATCATAACAATAATGATGATAATAGTATACAACATACAACATATAACAGTATACAACATACTATATATGTCTTAGATTTTTAATAATTTTTGTCTGAAAACGACGCTGTTTTTTTCTATTTATTATTATTTTTTTACATTGTTTCTCGTATTAAGATATATACATAAGGAGCAATTTCCTTATGTATATTTCGGAGTATCAGTTCAATTCTATTCGATTATTTCCGTTTTGTACAATAATTCAATAATATATCAATATTTCAAATCAAAATAATGCATTAATATATCAATAATATATCAATAGTACAAAAATATCAATATTTCCGAACTCTTGTTGATAAACTACCCGGGTTGTTTACACTGAAATCAAGACAGAGATGGATGAATTCTTGAAAAAATATAACAACAAAAAAATCGTTTTCAAACTGTCTTTTCACAAGGCTCGTTAGTTCCTTCTCCTCTCCATTCTTTTCTTCTCCCTCCCTCTCCTCAGCCCTCCTCTCTCATCTTCCTCTCTCCTCCCTCAATCTCCCTCCCTTCTCCTCGCCCCTCCCCCAATCCCCTGTTGCTTTCTCCCTGCTCCCTCTCCTTCACTTTTCCTCTTTCTATCATCTTCTCTCGCCTCCTACTTCTTTCCCTTTCTCCTCTCTCTTTCTCTTTCCTCTTTTTCCCTCTATGTTCCCTCCACCGTTCTTCTCCTTCTCCCTTCCCTTCCTCCCCCCTTTCTCCTCTCTCTTTACCTCTCCTTCCTACCCCTCACCTTCTTCTCCTCCTCCACTCATGCCCTTTAGTCTCCTTCCTCCATCTTTCCCTTCTCTCTCCTCTCGATTCTTTTCTCCTCCTCCCCCTTTCCCTATTCTATCCACACCCTCTCTCTCCTCTCCTCCCTTCCCCCTCTTCCCCTGCTCTTTCCCCTCCCTCCTCCTCCCTCATCTCCCTATCCAGTCTCTCCTCCTTTACTCTTGCCCTCCGCTTTCTCTCTTCCCCTCCCCTCCCTCCCAAACCTCTCTCCTCCTTCCCTCCTCCACCCCTCCCCTGCCGACCTCCCACATCCTCCTAACCTGTCCTTCCACCCTCTCTCCCCTAACACCCCTCTCCCTCTCCTCCCATTCCTCCCCCTTCTCATCCTCCTATCTCCTCCACCCTCCCTCCCTCTCCCCTACCCCCTCCCACCTCCCCTCTCTCTCTCCTCTTCCCATCCCACCTCCCCACCCCCTCCCGTCCTCTCTTCCCCTCCTCCCCCTCCCGTCCCTCTCCCGTCCCTCTCCCTCCCTCCCGTCCCTCTCCAGCCTTCCCTCCCGTCCCCTCACATCCATCCTATCTCCCTCTATCCACCCCTATCCCGTCCCTCTACCTCACCTCCCACCCCCTCCCTCCCTCCATCCTAAACCTTCCCACTCCCTCCCGCCCTCTCCCTCTTCCACCCCGTCCCCTGCCGTCCCTCTCCCTCTCCCTCTCCTCCACCCCTCCCTCACCTCCGCCCCCTCCCGTCCCTCTCCTCCACCTCTCCCGTCCCTCTACCTCCTCCCACCCCCTCTCACCTCCATTCTAAACCTCCCCTCCCAACCCCCTCCCTCTCTCCACCCTTCCCCCACCCCTTCCGTCCTCTCCCACCCCTCCGTCCCTCTACCTCCCTTCCCACCCCATCCCGTCCCTCTACCTCCCTCCCACCCCTATCCCGTCCCCCTCCCACCCCCTTCCTGTCCCTCTCCCTCCCCTCCCACCCCTCCCTCTCCCTCACCTCCACCCACTCCCTCTCCTCCCACCCCCTCCCGTCCCTCTCCCGTCCTCTCCCTCACCTCCCACCCCTATCCAACCCTCTCCCCCCTCCCTCCCTCCCCCACCCCCTCGCCCCTCCTCCATCCCTTCCCGTCCCCCTCCACCCCTCCCTCCCGTCCCTCCCTCCATCCTAAACCCTCCATCCTAAACCCTCCCCATTTTCCATCCATTTTCCAGTCGAAGGACGGTCGTTTACTATATAAAAAACCACGTCTATCTCACGACTCACAGACGGACCACAATGGCAAAAGGCCCGGGAGACAGCATGCTAATTTAATAGGAGACACGGACTTCTTTCGGTCTGTTGGTGGTCTGTGGCTGAAGGGGGGGGGGGAGGAGAG
>NW_020869522.1:57389-69889 GCF_003789085.1 Penaeus vannamei | reverse complement strand
CTGTGTGCTTCTAGATTTTCACGGGACCGTTGGGGTGCGTTGCCAAATCACCAAAATATTAGAACTTTATTATGAATATAGTAAAATTCAGTGTTTAGTAATTTGTAGATAGGTTATTAGGTTTATGTATTTTGGCATAAAACATAATTACATAGGAAGGCGGATAAAGTTTGAGAATGAGGTCTCCAACCCTGTAAAGCTGCTGTCACACTAGCACTTTTTCCGTTAATTTTTTGACAATTTTCTGAAATTTTGTCCATTTTTGAGCGAATTGTCGATTTTCCAGTCAGACGATAATGATCGTTTCCGTCTGAAAACCTTTCCGTCAACTTTTTTTCAGCCAAGTATAGTCAAATCAAGAGCTATATTCGAGAATGTTTGTATGTATCTTTAAATAAAATTGTGAAAAAAAGACGGAAAAAGTGCCTTATCCGTCGGTTCGCTTCAGAACGCCGTTGACTCTCGTCCAGACAGGAGCACACATTTTACTGGAGATAATTTTAGGGGGAAATGTAAATATTGCGAGTGATTCTAATATCTTATTTGGTGAGGGAATCTCTATAGTGTGTAATGAAATAATCAGAATGCCGTTGAATCCCGTTGAAACAGGTCCAGGGGGATTTGTAGTGAGGACAGCTGTTACCAAGGCCACTCCCGCCGCCCATTCCCGTGAATGGTGCTCGAAAATTACTAGGCTCTCGTTGCAGATGGCAGTTGCCCCAAGTTGTGAGGTACACAGTGAACTGATTGTTATGAGGTGGGTTAGGATATTACTTTTGATTTTGTACTATGTATTGTATCGCACTGATAAGCTTGCCCCCAATCCAGACTATCATTTCTAGGCAAGGTGTATTTTAATTATTTCCTGTTGTTTCTGAGGGGATGTCATTTTATGGTGTATATTTTTTGTAATAATGCCTTGTAGTGGTCCTCTGGCCAATACCAATGGAGGTTAAGTTCAATATCATATCTGTAATAGAAGATAAATTTTTTGGTTATTTCCTTTGAAATTATTATTCATTTTTTTTTTTAATAGTAAACCCATTTGAATCAGAATTATTCTCTTTTTTCTTATATATTCACACACACACACACACACACACACACACACACACACACACACACACACACACACACACACACACACACACACACACACAACAAACAAACAAACAGACGCACAATTTGTATGTATATATAAATAGTGTATATAAGCATTACAGAGATGGAGAGAATAAAAGATTTTCAGTATGCATATAAACATCCGTGTACTTCCAATACATACACACAACATGTGCGGGTATGAGCGTGTTGGTTGCCCCGCGCTGCACATACCACGCACATAATCAACAGGAAAAAATACAGAAGAGAGAAAGCTTTTTGTGTAAGAAGCTTTAAAAAAGAAATTGTTTTCAAAATCGCGTCCATTGGCACTGAAGACGAAAACAAGAAGCAACGTAAAATTCAGAACCACGAAATATCAGAAGCTCCTCGGGGAATCTCTGGAGGTCACACCTGTAAATGGAGTTTGAGATGACGTAGGAGGAGAGTGAGTAATAAAAAAGAAGAAGAAAAAAAAGAAAAAGTTTCTAAGAGGGAAAACATCTTCGGAGTGTGAATACTCGGGGGATCTCCCACGTAAATTCTCGTAGAACTTCTTATCTCGTTTTTTGCCGCAGGAAAGCCAAATCAAATTTTTCTTCCCTCCTCTTCACTCCCCTACTTCTCTACCCACTCCTCCCATCCCTACCTTTACCCCATTTGCTTCTCATCTTCTTTCTTCTCATCCTCCTACTTTCACCATTCGTTATTCTCTCTACTTTCACCATTCGTTATTCTCTCGTATCTCCCCTCTTCCTCTTTCATCTCACCTCCTCCATTCCTATTCGTTAATTTTTCTCCTCCTATCTCACCTCTCCTCTTCTTCCACCTCCTCCTCTGTCCACTCACCTGCCTTCTCCATTCCTATTCGTTAATTTTCTTCTCTGTCTCCCCTCTCCTCTTCTTCTCCACCTCCTCCTCCTCTGTCCACTCACCTGCCTTCTCCATTCCTATTCCTTAATTTTTTTCTCTATCTTACCTCTCCTCTTCTTCCACCTCCTCCTCTTTCCTCTCACCTCCTGCCTTCTCCATTCCTATTCGTTAATCTTTCTTCTCCTGTCTCCCCTCTCCTCTTCTTCCTCCATCTCTCATATTCCGCCTCCATTTACCTCGCCTCCTCCTCCTTATTTTTCTCTTGTTCCCCTCTCCCTCATCTTCTTATCCTCCCTCTTCCTGTTTCATTCCCTTCCTCCTCTCCTCCTCCCCCTTTTCCGCTATTTCCCTTTCCCGCCTACTTCTATCCCTCCTCCTTATCCCTCCCCACCTTCCTCCCTCACTCCTCCCCTTCTTCTTCCTCCGCCTTCTCCACTTTTCCTTTCACCACTCCCGGCCCTCCTCGCCACACAAATCCTCCTCCTCTTCTCATTCTCTCTCCTTACCCTTTCTCTCTCTCTCTCTCTCTTCTTTCTCCCTCCCTCTCTCTTTCTTTCTCTTCTCTGCCCTCCTCCCTCCCTCTCTCTCTCTCCTCTCTCTCCCTCCTCTCCCTCCCCCTCTCTCTTCTCTCTCTCTCTCTCTCCCCCTCCCTCTCCCCTCTCTCCCCTCCCTCCCTCTCTCCTCTCTCCCTCTCTCCCTCTCTCCCCCCCCCTCCCCCCTCTCTCTCTTTCCCTCTCCTCTCTCCCTCTCATTCGCCCCTCACTCCTCCTCCTCCTCCCTCCCTTCTTCCACCTCCTCTCCCCCCCCCTTTTTTTTTCCCTCTCCAATGTGACTTTTCTATATTGCACCAGCATGACCCTCTTTTTTAAGCACTTGGTCCTGGGGCAAAAAACGCTTCTTTGTGATGTCTGGTATGAGGGGAAAAGAGGGTGGGGGGGTGGGAAAGGGAGGGAGAAGATGGAAGAAAGGGGAAAAGAGGAGAAAGAGGGGAAAGAAGGGGGAGGGAAGAGGGGATAAGGGGAGAAAGGGGAAAGGAAGGGAAGAAAGAGGGGAGAAGAAGGTAAGGGATAAAGAGGGGAAAGAATAGGCAAGGTAGGAAAAGGGGAAATGAGGAAAAAGAAGGGGAAAAGAGGAGAAAAAAGAAAACAAGGGAGTGATGGGAAAAAGGTAAGAAAAGATAAGGGGAAAGAAGGGAGAAAAATAGAGGAGAAAGGGGAAGGAAGGGGTAAAAGAGAAGAGAGAAAAAGATGACTTGGTTCACTAAAACAACAATACTTATTGTTATACTGAACCAGATTTCGTGGATTGGAAAAACCGGGTGGAAATATTTTCAACCTTTCACCTTTTTATACATTATCATTATTCTTTTATGGGGGGGAAAGGGTAGGGGGGGAGGCGAAGATTTCTCTTTCCGTTTATTTTATGTTTTATTTTTTTTTATAGATTTAGTTTGCCTCACCGAAGCATTTTACATTATTGCTTTTATCATTATCGTTATTGTTATCATAGTAATTAAAATAATACTGAATGATAATACCAATTGCAGTAATGATGATAATGATTACAATGATAATGATAATGGTAGAACTGACAATGATAATAATAATGCTAGAAAATATTGTAATGACGCCATTAATGATGATGATGATAAGTGATGATGATAATGATAAGAAAATTCATAGTAATGCTGAAAATGATACTATTAATTAATAATTATGACGACGACGACGATGATGATAATGAAGATAATTCTAAGAATAATCATAATGGCAATAATAACAATAACAAACATGAAAATAAGAAACAATAATGATAATGATATCAAGAATAATAAAAATGATAAGATAACAATTGTAATGATGACAACAATGATATTGATGATATAGAGCACAACAAAAGTAATACACACATAATGACATGTCTATTTCAGCTTTTATTACGTTTGATGAGGAATGTTTGACAAGCTAGAAACGACACATTTTTATTCTGCTTGTATACTGGGGTAAGACACACACAGACGGAAAATGAGAGATGGTGAAGGAAGAGGAGGAGGAGGAGGAAGAAGAGAGGGGAGACAGGGGGAGAAAGATTAACGAATAGGAATGGAGAAAGCAGGAGGTGAAAGGAAAGAGGAGGAGGAAGAAGAGAGGGGAGACAGGGGGAGAAAGATTAACGAATAGGAATGGAGAAAGCAGGAGGTGAAAGGAAAGAGGAGGAGGAAGAAGAGAGGGGAGACAGGGGGAGAAAGATTAACGAATATGAATGGAGAAAGCAGGAGGTGAAAGGAAAGAGGAGGAGGAAGAAGAGGAGAGGGGAGACAGGAGGAGATATATAGTGGGGTAATAGACCACTATGAGGTAAAGGGTCTTCCCTTGTTCCTCCCTTATTACCTACTCGTTTATCCCAGTCAGCTGATCAAGGTATCAGCACCATCTGTTGACAGCATTCTGCACTAACAACTCAGTGGAAGCCAGTCGAGGAGGTGGGTAATACGTGTTTTTTTCCTCAGACCACATTTCATGTAAGTACATTGTTTTGTCAGTGATAGCTTAGGCAATTGTCTTTTTTGTGCGGTATCTATATTATGGCTATTAATATGAGGATTTAAGACGGCCTTGCACGACAATTCGGACATAGAAATATTGTTGTAGGTGAGTGAGGGTTTGACTTCAACATGGCGTCTGGGCCAAAGAACCTACACAGCTATGGAGCAAAAATTCTAGTAAGAGTCTTTTTTACCCCTTCTCAATATTTCTTACAGCAAAAAAAGAAAACAGCAAAGCGTAGGAAGATTCCAAGCCCAGTTTCTTCTGATAAATGACCTTGTCTTACCTTGAAAATGACCTAGCAGCAGACCATCTGAAAAATGGGTGCAGTGTACAGTCTGCAAGAAATGGTCACACGAAGATTGTACACCAGGATGTGATAGGTGCGTATGTCACGGCTGTGTGGCAGACGAAGACTGATTAGGCCTTAGGGGTTAAAAAACGACTTTTGTTTATAATAATTTGATGGCCATATATTAGAAGAAGCTACGGTCTATATAGGCTGTTTGACTGAAAGAAGGAACTAACTGATATTTTGTAGATTTTTTTTCTTTTTTTTTTGGTATTTATTATTATTATTATTATTATTATTATTATATTATTATTATTATTATTATTATCTTATATGAAAATATTTTGTAGGTTATCATTTTGAGTCTATGAACTTACAAGAAGCATTGTTTTGCAAAGTCATACACATCGTTTTGCAGTACTTATGCATGGCAGTCTTTAAAAGTTGATAATATAGGAATTAGAAAAAAATATTAACAATTATTGGGAAATATACAAAACATAAAGTAGGTGTATGTTGTTTATGTACGAAATCCTTATTTTTTTCCATATCATTGTTGTTTTATTGATGCAACAAAATAGATCTTAATATGGGGTAAAAAGCCCACCAGAGGCTTTTTTTCCCCCTAGACATGGGGTAAAAGGCCTAGTTATTTCTTTATGTAATTCATAACATTTATACAAAGCCTCAGAAAGTAAGTATCATTTTCAGCATTTTCAGGTTTCTAACAAAATATGTTTCAGATCATGCGATATAATACCGCGAGCGAGCCTGACGAGGAGCGCGGGATTACGGTGCTGGGAGCTCGACGGCGAGTGTTGATGATGTGCGAAGGGCCGAGCGAACGCTGGATTCCCCTGCCACGCCCACACGCCCGCCCGTGAGTCCACACGCCCGCAACGCCCGCGAGTCCACACGCGCCACGCACGCCCGAGTCCACACGCCCGCACGCCCGCGAGAGTCCACACGCCCACCACACGCCCGCACGCATCCCACACGCCCGCACGAGAGTCCACTCCACACGCCGCACGAGAGTCCACACGCCCGCACGAGAGTCCATAGCCGCACGCCCGCACGAGAGTCCGCACGCCCGCACGAGAGTTCATACGCCCGCACGCCCGCGAGTCCACACGCCCACACGCCCGCACGAGAGTCCATACGCCCACGCCCGCACGAGAGTCCACACGCCCGCACGCCCGCACGAGTCCAGCCCGCACGCCCGCACGAGAGTCCACACGCCCACACGCCCGCACGAGAGTCCACACGCCCGCACGAGAGTCCACACGCCCGCACGAGAGTCCACACGCCCGCACGCCGCACGAGAGTCCACGCCCGCACGAGAGTCATACGCCCGCACGCCCGCGAGTCCACACGCCCACACGCCCGCACGAGAGTCCATACGCCCGCACGCCCGCACGAGAGTCCACACGCCCGCACGCCCGCGAGTCCACACGCCCGCACGAGAGTCCACACGCCCGCGAGTCCACACGCCCGCACGCCCGCACGAGAGTCCATACGCCCGCATGCCCGCACGAGAGTCCACACGCCGCACGCCCCGCGAGTCCATACGCCCGCACGCCGCCATACGCCCGCACGCCGCACGAGAGTCCATACGCCCGCACGAGAGTCCACACGCCACACGAGAGTCCACACGCCCACACGCCCGCGAGTCCAACGCCCACACGCCCGACCAGACGCCCACACGCCCGCACGCCGCACGAGAGTCCCACACGCCCGCACGCCCGCCGCACGAGAGTCCACACGCCCGCACACCACACGCCCGCACGCCCGCACGAGAGTCCACACGCCCGCACGCCCACACGCCCACACGCCCGCACGCCCGCCGAGAGTCCACACGCCGCACGCCCACACGCCCCACACGCCCGCACGTCCACACGCCCGCACGCCCGCACGAGAGTCCACACGCCCGCACGCCACGCACGCCCCGCACGAGAGTCCACACGCCCGCACGCCCACACGCCCGCACGCCCGCACGAGAGTTCCACACGCCCGCACGCCCACACGCCCACACGCCCGCACGAGAGTCCACACGCCCACGCTCGCACGAGAGTCCACACGCCCGCACGCCCGCACGAGAGTCCACGCCCACACGCCCGCACGCCCGCACGAGAGTCCACACGCCCCACACGCCCGCACGGACGAGAGTCCACACGCCGCACACGCCCGCACGAGAGTCCACACGCCCGCACGACACGCCCGCACGCCCGCACGAGAGTCCACACGCCCACACGCCCGCCACGAGAGTCCACACGCCCGCACGCCCGCACGCCACGCCCCCACACGCCCACACGCCCGCACGAAGAGTCCACACGCCCGCACGCCCCACGACGAGAGTCCACACGCCCCACACGCCCGCACGAGGTTCCACACGTGACACGACGAGAGTCCACACGCCCGCACGCCCTCCACACGCCCGCACGCCCACACGCCCGCACGCCCGCACGAGAGTCCGCCGCACGAGAGAGTCCACACGCCCACACGCACGAGAGTCCACACGCACGTCCACACGCGGCACAGAGTCCACACGCCGCACGCCCGCACCCACACGCCCACACGCCCGCACGAGAGTCCACACGCCCGCACGTCCACACGCCCACACGCCCGCACGAGAGTCCACACGCCCGGCTTATGAGTGGTAATGAGGCGGAAACTCCCCTCGTCGCTTCATGGTTCGGGATTGTTATTTTTTTTTTCTTCGTTTTGGATGGATGGAATTTAATTTATTTTATTATTATTATTATTATTTATTTTTTTTATTTGTTCTATTTTTTTTTTTTTTTTGCTTTTATTTTTTTTTTTTTGGGAGGTTTGTTGATTTGAGGAGTGGAATGTAGGTTTATGAATAGTTCGATAGATTAATTAGTGAATCTAGGAATAGATCGATGAATACGTAAATATATGAACATGTATGAATAATGCATTTCTATGTGTGTTTGTGTGTTTGCGTGTGTGTTGTAGAAAGAGGGGGGGGGGGGGAGAGAGAGAGAGAGAGAGAGAGAGAGAGAGAGAGAGAGAGAGAGAGAGAGAGAGAGAGAGAGAGAGAGAGAGAGAGAGAGAGAGAGAGAGAGAGAGAGCAAGAGGGAGAGGGAAAGGGGGAGAGAGAGACAGACAGACAGACAGACAGACAGACAGACAGAGAGGTAGACACAGAGAGACTAGTCAGACATACAAATAAGCAAATGCCCATGTGTACATGTATACTTCCCTGTATGTATGTATGTGGTGAGCGTTTTAAGAGGATATACAGTATATAGACCAAGCAAAGAGAACATCAGAGAACCAAAGCCCCATCATTAATATATATATTAATAAAAGAAAGAAAATAACACAGTCAATATTTACACTTTCATCCCATTTCCCAAGCGATGTGGGAACAAACAGAAGGAGCAACAGGGAAGTGTAAAAGGATCAGAATCGCTTTAAAGGCCAAACAAAAGACGATCGGAATCTCTGGAAGCAGGATTTTCTAATATCGTTCCCCCCTTCCCGATTTTTCCTTTCTCATTTCCCTTATCGTTTCTACTCTTCGCTCTCGCTTTTATCATTTTCTCCGCTCGAATTTCCCGCCATTCAGGCCTCGAGTTAGAAAATCTTCCCGGGTGAAAATTCGTAATAGATTTTTTCCCATAATGCATCAGTATTATCGTTGCAACTGAATTGATAAGTAACATCAATCATCAAGTTATTTTCTGTACATTTAGAGATCTTAAAGGTTTTGAAATCGATTGACAAATAGAGAAAGAATATATGTTTCAAATCCTTTTTTTCTCCTTTCTTTCTTTGAACTATCATTTACCTCATTATCTTTCCCACTCCTTTAGCGCCATCTGCCTCTTCCTTCCTCCATCGAGTTCCTCTCAGCCATCTAATTGGCTAACTTCTTTTTATTAAGACACCGGGAAGATCTTTTACGTGAAAAGAAATTGCAAAATCCCCGAAGAAAGTTATTATCTTAATGGCTTGCCTAAGACTTCGGCGACTTTCTTTCTTGTGATTATTTCTGGATCTGAATGAAGGGAATCGGACGATTTGTAGATGGAGATGATGTAGTCATTGATATTCAGTTACAGACATAGTTATAGCGGTATATATATATATATATAATATATATATATATATATATATATATATATATATATATATATATATATATATATATATAGAGAGAGAGAGAGAGAGAGAGAGAGAGAGAGGTGAGAGAGAGAGAGAGAGAGAGAGAGAGAGAGAGAGAGAGAGATACAAACATGAACATAGGAATAGACACAGATATTGATAGAGGAGAGAAAATGAAGATGATAAAGGAAAACTATGGAAAAGTAGAGAATAAAGATGTAGATGATGATGATGATGAAGTAGACGTAGTAGTAGAAGAAAAATATTAAAGAAAAGAAGAAAAAGAGAAACGACATATAGCCTTTATATTAGTGAGACTTATTATCCTGATATATATATATATATATATATATATATATATATATATAATATATATATATATATATATATATGTCTTTCGAGAGAGCTCTCAGTTTTGAGAATTCTTTATATATATGATTTCACAGCCCATTTATTATTATTATTATTATTATTATTGTTATCATTATCATTATCATTAATATCATTATTATTCTAACCGTACATAACAATAACAAATGCATTCCGATAGATAACCCTACTATACCTCCAACTCTTCTACCCCCCCCTCCCCTCAGCCTACCCCCCCCCCTCTGCCATCGAAAATTGGTCGTTTACATAAGAGAGAAAAGACAGAACCGTCGCCCAGGTGGGAATCGAATCCCCAGCAGCAATTCCAGGGTAAATCTCCATGGAAATTCAGGCAAAAGTAGTCGAGATGTCAGATAAGCCTATAAAGAGTGTCTGCTTTGAAGCCAATGTCAACACCCTTATAAGGTCCAGTAAGTGTGTAAGAACTTCAAGAGTTAAGATTTTCTATTTGTTTTTTCTTATGTTTTCATGTTCGTATTAAATGTATCAGTCTTAGAAACAAAGTATAGATGTAACACGTTCTCTATTTTTTTACGTAAATATAACAAATCTTAAAAACCCAATAACTATACAATAAATTCTAAAACTCAGATTATCTACGTCTTTTTAATACAAATATAAGAATCTTAAAAGTAACATATCCTATAAGTAGCGATCCTAAAAGCCTAATAAGTATATAATAACTTCATTTCTTTTTTTTTCAAGGGAAAGCGGGCCAGGCTCCATGAAAATGTAAATCTCCATGGAAATTCAGGCAAATGTAGTCGAGATGTCAGATAAGCCTATAAAGAGTGTCTGCTTTGAAGCCAATGTCAACACCCTTATAAGGTCCAGTAAGTGTGTAAGAATTTCAAGAGTTAAGATTTTCTATTTGTTTTTTTTTTTCTATGTTTTCGTGTTCGTATTAAATGTATCAGTCTTGGAAACAAAGTATGGATGTAACGCGGTTTCTCTTTTCTTCACGTAAATATAACAAATCTCAAAAACCCAATAACTATACAATAACTTCTAAAACTCAGATTATCTACGTCTTTTTAATACAAATATAAGAATCTTAAAAGTAACATATCCTATAAGTAGCGCTCCTAAAAGCCTAATAAGTATATAATAACTTCATTTCTTTTTTTTCAAGGGAAAGCGGGCCAGGCTCCATGAAAATGTAAATCTCCTTGGAAATTCAGGCAAAAGTAGTCGAGATGTCAGATAAGCCTATAAAGAGTGTCTGCTTTGAAGCCAATGTCAACACTCTTAAAAGGTCCAGTAAGTGTGTAAGAATTTCAAGATTTTCTATTTTTTTTTTTTTTCTATGTTTTCATGTTCGTATTAAATGTATCAGTCTTAGAAACCCAGTATGGATGTAACACGTTCTCTTTTTTTACGTAAATATAACAAATCTCAAAAACCCAATAAATATACAATAACTTCTAAAACTCAGATTATCTACGTCTTTTTAATACAAATATAAGAATCTTAAAAAGTAACATCCTATAAGTAGCGATCCTAAAAGCCTAATAAGTATATAATAACTTCATTTCTTTTTTCAAGGGAAAGCGGGCCAGGCTCCATGAAAATGTAAATCTCCTTGGAAATTCAGGCAAATGTAGTCGAGATGTCAGATAAGCCTATAAAGAGTGTCTGCTTTGAAGCCAATGTCAACACCCTTATAAGGTCCAGTAAGTGTGTAAGGATTACCAGAGTTACGATTTTCTATTTGTTTTTTCTATGTTTTCATGTTCGTATTAAATGTATCAGTCTTGGAAACAAAGTATGGATGTAACACGTTCGTAAATATAACAAATCTCAAAAACCCAATAACTATACAATAACTTCTAAAACTCAGATTATCTACACCTTTTTAATACAAATATAAGAATCTTAAAAGTAACATATCCTATAAGTAGCGATCCTAAAAGCCTAATAAGTATATAATAACTTCATTTCTTTTTTTCAAGGGAAAGCGGGCCAGGCTCCATGAAAATGTAAATCTCCTTGGAAATTCAGGCAAATGTAGTCGAGATGTCAGATAAGCCTATAAAGAGTTTCTGCTTTGAAGCCAATGTCAACACTCTTAAAAGGTCCAGTAAGTGTGTAAGGATTTTAAGAGTTACGATTTTCTATTTGTTTTTTTCTATGTTTTCATGTTCTTATTAAGTGTATCAGTCTTAGAAACCCAGTATGGATGTAACACGTTCTCTTTTTTCTACGTAAATATAACAAATCTTAAAAAAAACAATAAATATACAATGAATTCTAAAACAGATTTTCTACACCTTTTTAATACAAATATAAGAATCTTAAAAGTATCATATCCTATAAGTAGCGATCCTAAAAGCCTAATAAGTATATAATAACTTCATTTCTTTTTTTTTCAAGGGAAAGCGGGCCAGGCTCCATGAAAATGTAAATCTCCTTGGAAATTCAGGCAAATGTAGTCGAGATGTCAGATAAGCCTATAAAGGGTGTCTGCTTTGAAGCCAATGTCAACACCCTTATAAGGTCCAGTAAGTGTGTAAGAACTTCAAGAGTTACGATTTTCTATTTGTTTTTTCTATGTTTTCATGTTCGTATTAAGTGTATCAGTCTTGGAAACAAAGTATGGATGTAACACGTTCTCTAGTTTCCACGTAAATATAACAAATCTCAAAAAATCAATAACTATACAATAACTTCTAAAACTCAGATTATCTACACCTTTTTAATACATATATAAGAATCTTAAAAGTATCATATCCTATAAGTAGCGATCCTAAAAGCCTAATAAGTATATAATAACTTCATTTCTTTTTTTTCAAGGGAAAGCGGGCCAGGCTCCCGCGCGGAATGATTGAATCTGAATATATCAAAAGGACGGCGGAAGCGGTTCAGCGGCGGGAGAGAAAGCGTCAGCTGGACGGGCCGCCGGTTCCTTGTAAAATGGATGTGAAGGAAAAACCGTTTGATTCACTGATCAGCGATTTAATGAAAGGAAAAGGAACCCGGAAGTCAAGGTCGTGGGTGATGAGGTCATGTTGAGTGATTTTCTTTTTTTTCTTTGATTGTTTGAATTATTTTATTGGTTTATTGGGTTTGTTTAAGTATGGATACTGATACACACACACACACACACACACACACGCACACACACACACACCACACACACACACCACACACACACACACACACAC
>NW_020869522.1:22389-32389 GCF_003789085.1 Penaeus vannamei | reverse complement strand
TCATTCAGCTTAGAATAACGTTCACAGTATATATTGAAAAATCCTGACTCTTCCAATCAAGACAACAAATTTTTCTTCAACACATTTTTGCTTAACTGTAAATAAAACGAAAACATATTAGACGCAAGATATATTTAAAAAATCAAAGTCAAAAATCGAATTCAGAATACAAAAAAAAAAAGAAAAACTTCTATCGAGAAAAATATATTCTTATATACGTTTGCCCAACTATAGATAAAATTATTCAAATTTTCGTATTCATATTTCATTATCATCATTATTACTACTATTGTTATTAATATCACTTTTATGATTATTCTTGTTGTTGTTGTTGTTGTGTGTTATTATTATTATTGTTATTATCATTATTATTATTATTATTATTATCATTTTATCATGATCCTTATTAATATAATTGTAACTGTTTTTGCTATCTTATTATTATTATTATTATCATTATTATTACTAATACTAGTATTATCATTTCATTATGACCATTATCATTATCGTCATTATTATCATTATCATTATCACTATCATAATGATGATTTTCAACAGTATTATGATTATCATGATTATTATTGTTAATATTATCATTGTTACTGTCATTATCATCATCTTTATTATTGTTATCATGATCATTGTTACGATTAGTTATTCATTATTAATGTTACAGTCATTATAACAATAAGATTCCTTCCTAAATCCAGATAAGAAGATACTCAACACAATGCAAACTGATCCACCACGTCATAAATCCAGCCTATTGTTGCAACGAGAGTGAACGGATCTGCAATAAAATCGCTCTTTTTTGGGCCAACACGAAACAGACACTCACCGCTAAAAAAAAAAAAAAAAAAAAAAAAAAAAAATACAAAGTCCCACATATTTGTTGTGCTTATTCGACGATGAAATTAATTTTGTGGATGGAAGTTGAACTATGCGTGGAATTTTATTGATGAGAACCTTTTCTCATTTAATGTGTATTGTAACTGTGAGCTCTCTGAATTTGATATTTCATTTCGGTGGCAGTCCGGCTCAAAGTTTGCAAGCCTGTGCGTTTGTGGGGATGCGTACACACGTACAAATGCGCACATAGAAGCAAAGAACGAAATACCATATACACACGAAACAAAACACACACAGATACATATATACACACACACACACGCATACACACACACACACACACACACACTCGCCCAAACACACAACACATATATAACCCTTTCCCACACCCACACACGCACACACACCGCACAAACACACACGCACACACTTTTATATACCCTCCCCCCCACACACACACATATATATAAACCCTCTCCCAGCCACACACATATATACACCCTCTCCCACCCCACACACACATACACCCCCCACACACACAACACACACACACAAATACACCCCCACCTTCCCCCCACACACACATAACCCTCCTCCACACACACACACCCCCACCCCACACCACACACACACACCCACCTTCCCTACCCCACCCATCCACACACAAGACAACACACACTCTAACCCCCCATTCTCTCCCAGCCCAAACAACACAGGTCGGCAAAAAAAATCGGGTTCGAGAGCCCATAAATCTTGCTCTCTGTGATCCCTCCTTCCTTGCGACTTGAACCTCGCCAGCCTGAGGGAGTGAGGTTCAAGTCATCTTCGCACGTGACTTGGGTTCATAAGAGGTTCAAGGTGGAAGGTTCATCTCAAGATGTGGCTCTCGATGCTCTGTGAGTACTGGAAGGAATGTGTTGTTTTTGTTATTGTTATTATTGTTGTTATTGATATCGTTGTTATGATTGTTATTGTTGTTGATTTTAGTATTGTTATTGTCATTATTATTATTGTTATCATTATTATTATAATTATCATTATCATTATCATTATTATTATTGTTATTATTATTATTATCGTTATCATAATTATTATTATTGTTGTTGTTATTATTATTATCATTGTCATCATTATTATTATTACCATAATTATCATAATCTTTGTTGACATTCTTGTAAGGAATACCATTAACATTATTATTCTATCATTATCATTATTATCATTTTCATTGTTATTACTTTAATATCATTATTGATATTATTGTTATTGTCTTTGTTATTATTTTCATTATTCATGTAATTATTATCATCATTATTATTATTATTATTGTTATTATTATTATTATTATTACCATTATCATTTTTTTTGACGTTATCATTATTATTATTATCATTATAGTTATTATCATTATTATTAATATTATTATATTATTATTATTATTATTATTGTTATTATTATTATTATTATTATCATTATTATTATTATTATCATTATTATTGTCATCATCATCATCATCATCATGCTATGAAAATATTACTTCTACTACTATTAATAGTAACAATAACAATAATGGTAATTATAGTGACAACTATAACTATCTTAATGATAACATTAATGATGGTGATGATAATAATGATAATGACATTAGTAATAATAATGATGATAATAATTGTAATTAATAACGATAATAATTGTAATTAATAATGATGATAATGATAACGATAAGAATAATGATTATCATAATAATGACATTCATGATAATAACATTGATAATGATACCACTAGTAATAATGATCATGAAAAAGCAGTTGCACCTCCAATGATAACAACAATAATAAAACGCCAACAAGAATAATGACAACAAAACAATGCCAACAACAACAGCATCAAAACAACAACAAAAACAACAACAAAGACACCAACACTGCCAGCGCAACACCACCAGTAACAACATAAATAACACATTTACAACAATACCACAAAAACAACATAATAGTAACATAACAGCAACAGCTACACCGCAGATAATAACATCAGCAAAATAGCAACAAAAAGCAGCGCCAACAACTACACCAACACAAACGAGCACAACAACAGCATCAAAACAACAACAACACCCTGACAACAAAACACCAGCTCAAGCAAAAACAACAACAACAACACATCGTTTCCCAGACCCTCAACCCCCTCCCCCTCCTTCTCCCTCCCTCCCCCCCGCGACGTCTCCCCCGCCCCCGCCTGAGGCATTGTCCTTTGCTGGAGCGCCGCGAGGACCCGTCGCCAGGGCGCCGCCCGCCGGAGCGAGCATCGGCGAAATTCCGCTTCTCCCTCTTTTATTCCGGTCTATTATCTGCCTCCCACTTCGCCTCGCAATTCCAAATCATAAAATGCCTCTGCGTGTGTTTCTTTTCTTTATTATCATTATCATCTCATGCCTTCGGAGGCCGCCCCTCGGGAAGGACTCGCAGGCGGCGCTCGTTCTGACAGAGTTATGCGAACGGCACAGCGCGTGCGGCGGCGCGAACGCAAACACGTGTAATGGCAAATTGGCGGATTACGCGAGGCTCTCCCGAGGAAAAGGAGAAGGATAGAGAAAAGGGAAGAAGGAAGGAAAGAAGGAGAAAAGGAAAGAAAGAAGGAAAAAAAGAGGAGGAATGAAGGAAAAAAGAAAGAAGGAAAAAGGAGAAGGCAAGAAGACGAAAAAGAAAGAAAAAAAAGGAAGAGAGAGAGAGAAAGAAGGAAAAAAGAGAAGGCAAGAAGGAGAAAAAGAAAGAAAAAAGGAAGAAAGAGAGAGAGAAAGAAGGAAAAAGAGAAAAATAGACAAGTACAAAACATACACACACGCACAAACCCACGCACACTGCACATGAGCAACCGCGTGCCACACACACACCGCAAGCACTGCCGTCCCCCCCCCCCCTTCCCCACCCTCCCCAGGCCGTGGTCGCCGCCCTTGGCCAATCGGCTGAAGGAAGAGGGTTTCCCGACGAAGGAAGCGAGCCAAGGGCGTCGCTGAGCTTCGTTCGGTTCGAAAATAATTCGTGTTGATTAACGGAAGGGATTAGCGAGCGTGCGGCGTCGAGACTCGAAGTGCACCGCGTCCTGGAACCCGAAAGAATGTCATTGGAGCTTATTGAACGCGGTCGCTGCTTCGTGTCGGTTCGTGTGGTGTTTGATTCGATGTGAAAGGGGTCTGGATCCTATACCTTTCGGTTCCGATTCCTCTTGGTCGCTTTTGCGTCGATGCGGCTCGTCATTGCACCGCTCCTTATACTGTTTCCCTTATATGGCACGTACACACATACATATATGTGTATGTGTGTGTATGTGTGTGTATGTATGTATATATAGTACATACATACAGACAGGCAGGCAGATTTAAATACATACATACATACATAAATAAGTAGGCACACACACCAATGCACGCACACACACACATACGTGTGTATGTGTGTGTGCATGAAAATATAGATAACTATATATAGATACATATATATAGATATAGATAAAAGTACACATACCCAAACACGCCCGCACACAGACACACACACACACACACACACAGATATGTATTATATATCTATCTATCTATATATATATATATATATATATATATATATATATATATATATATATATATACCTCTACATACACATGTAGAGGTATAACATAAACAATGTTTCATTGAACTCACTGTATCAGACTCTGTATTTGTTGCATTTCACTGTTATTCCGAGAAACGCGCTGGAAATAACAGATCTCTCTCTCTCTCTCTCTCTCTCTCTCTCTCTCTCTCTCTCTCTCTCTTCTCTCTCTCTCTCTCTCTCTCTCTCTCTCTCTCTCTCTCTCTCTTCTCTCTCTCTGTATTCTTCCATTATATAACTATTCTTCTCTCGTTTGCCTCGTGTCCTTCCATTGCAATACAAACGCAGATCTTTTGAAGTCGATTCTGATAAGCGGCGTTTTTGCATTACGTAACCAGGCCATTTTTTATAGATTGATTAAAGGAAGAGGGAGAAATATCGAAGACCCGCCTGGCGCCTGCATTTAATCATTCATCTATGTGTGTTTACATCCGGGTGTTGTTTCAGGTCGCAGCCCCCTCCTCGCCAAGGGATTCCTGATACAAATTATGCAAAATGAATACAAAGAGATCCCATAAATTCTTTATCTTGCCGAGACGACTCTCTCGCTGGTCCCAAAAGGTTGTTTCTTCGTCGTGCATGATTCTCCCTTTATCGGAAATGGGCGCGAAGACCGGCCGCCGACCCCGTTACGCTGGACGCCGTATTCTCTCCCGGAATAAAAGCGAGAGGCCTGACACCCGCCCACCGCGCCCCCGTTGGACAAACGCTGATTGGAAAGCATTAAAAACGCAGCGAATCGAGCTGGCACGTGAGGCGAGCAGCCGCCGAGGGAAAGGCTGGCGTGTCTTATCAACAGCAGCTGAGGAACCGCTGCGGTCTTCTGGCTTGGCGCCGCTGCGGTCTCCTGGCTTGGCGCCGCTGCGGTCTCCTGGCTTGGCGCCGCTGCGGTCTCCTGGCTTGGCGCCGCTGCGGTCTCCTGGCTTGGCGCCGCTGCGGTCTCTGGCTTGGCGCCGCTGCGGTCTCTGGCTTGGCGCCGCTGCGGTCTCCTGGCTTGGCGCCGCTGCGGTCTCCTGGCTTGGCGCCGCTGCGGTCTTCTGGCTTGGCGCCGCTGCGGTCTCTGGTTGGCGCCGCTGCGGTCTCCTGGCTTGGCGCCGCTGCGGTCTCCTGGCTTGGCGCCGCTGCGGTCTCCTGGCTTGGCGCCGCTGGCCTGGGGACCGCGCCGTTCGGGTCTTGGCAGAGGCCTTCCGTTCCGGTCTTTTTGGAGGGCACATTTCTGGTCTTTTTAGGAGGTCTGGACTCTGGTCTTCCCAAAGGCCTTTTACTTCGTTTCCTTCATTTTTTCTTTTCTCATTTTTTCCTTCTTTTTCTTTTTACCTTCGTATTCGTCTTTCTTTCTCTCTTTCTTCTCTTCTTCCTCACCTTCTCGTCTTTATCTTCCTCCTTCTCCTTCGTTCCACACCTTCGTATTCGTCTTTCTTTCTCTCTTTCTTCTTCTTCCTCACCTTCTCCTTCTTTATCTTCTTCTCCTTCTCCTTCGTTCCGCACCTTCGTATTCGTCTTTTTTCTCTCTTTCTTCTTCTTCTACCTCATCTTCTCCTTCTTTATCATCTTCTCCTTCTCCTTCGTTCCACACCTTCGTATTCGCCCTTTTCTCTCTCTTTCTTCTTCTTCTTCCCCATCTTCTCCTTCTTTATCATCTCCTTCTCCTTCGTTCCGCACCTTCGTTTCGTCTTTCTTTCTCTCTCTTTCTTCTTCTTCTTCCTCATCATCTCCTTCTTTATCTTCCTCTCCTTCTCCTTCGTTCCGCACCTTCGTATTCGTCTTTTTCTCTCTCTTTCTTCTTCTTCTTCCTCATCTTCTCCTTCTTTATCATCTTCTCCTTCTCGCTTTGAAAGGAAGGGAATGACCACGCGCTTCTCGAGGGGGGGGGAGGGGGGGGTCGCTGGGCCAGTCCACGAACGGCTTTGGAGACGAAGACTTTCTCGGAGTCTGAACGGAAGGGGACTGGGTTGGGGAAAGGGAAGGGGAAGAGGGAGAATGAGAAGAAGAATTGGGAAAAGAATAATGAAAGAAAGGAAAAGATAAGGTGAATAAGATTAAAAAAAAAAAAAAAAAAAAAAAAAAAAAGAGAGAGAGAGAAATGAAACTGATAACAAGGAAATAAAGAATAGAAAACAAAAAGTTTGAACGGAAGGGGACTGGGTTTGCGGAAAGGGAAGGGGAAGATGGAGAATAGGAAGAAGAATTGGGAAAAGAATAATTAAAAAAAAGGAAAAGATAAGGTGAATAAGATAAAAAAGAGAAATGATAATTGAAGATAACAAAGAAATAATAAAGAATAGAAAACAAAAGGTTTGAACGGAAGGGACTTGGTTGGGGGAAGGCGCGGGGAAGAGGGAGAATGAGAACTGGTAAAAGAATAATGAAAAAAGGAAAAGATAAAAAAAAGAGAAGTGATAACTGAAAATAACAAAGAAATCATAAAGAATAGAAAACAAGACTTTGTTGGGGGAATTCATGGAAAAAAATTATAATAAAAATGAGAATAGGAACCGCTAAAAGAATAAGGAAAAAAAGAAAAGATAAAAAGAAATAAGATTGAAAAAGATAAGATGAGAAAAGATATCTGAAAAAATTAAGAAAGGATAATAGATAGAAAAGATGAAAAAAAAAATTAAAGGTAGAGATAACAAAATAACAGAAAGCAGTAATAAAAGATATAAAAAGATATACAATAAAAATGCTTCTAAGACGAAAGATGTGACTTTTCAGAGAGAGAAAAGGTTATAAAATCAGTTTTTCTCTTGGTTGGGGGAAGGGAAGGGAAGAGGGAGAGTGAGGATAAAAATTGGTAAAGGAATAATAAAAAAGAAAGGAAAATATAAAATGAGTAAGATAAAAAAGAGAAATGATAATTGAAGATAACAAAGAAATAATAAAGAATAGAAAACAAAAGGTTTGAACAGAAGGGGACTGGGTTGGGGGAAGGGAAGGGGAAGAGGGAGAATGAGAAGAAGAATTGGGAAAAGAATAATTAAAAAAAAGGAAAAGATAAGGTGAATAAGATTTAAAAAAAAAAGAAAAAAAAAAGAGAGAGAGAGAAATGAAAACTGATAACAAGGAAATAAAGTATAGAAAACAAAAAAGTTTGATCGCGGGGAAGAGGGAGAATGAGGATAAGAAATGGGAAGAGAATAATTTTTAAAAAAGGAAAAGATAAGGTGAATAAGATAAAAAAAAAAAGAGAAATGATAACTGAAGATAACAAAGAAATAATAAAGAATAGAAAACAAAAAAGTCTGAACGGAAGGGGACTTGGTTGAGGAAAGGGAAGGGGAAGAAGGAGAGTGAGAAGAACTGGTAAAAGAATAATGAAAAAAGGAAAAGATAAAAAAAAAAAAAAAGAGAAATGATAACTGAAAATAAAAACGAAATCATAAAAAAATAAAACAAGACGGGGAAGTCATGGAAAAAAAATAAATAAAAAATGAGAATAAGAACAGGTAAAAGAATAATGAAAAGAGAAAAAGAAATAAGATTGAAATAGTTAAGATGTCTGAAAAAATTAAGAAAGGATAATAGATAGAAGATAAGATGAAAAAAAAATAAGATTTAAAGGTAAAGATAACAAAATAACAGAAAACAGTAATAAAAGATATAAAAAGATATACAATCAAAATGCTCCTAAGACGAAAGACGTGACTTTTCAAAGAGAGAGAAAAGGTTATAAAATCTGTTTTTCTCTTGGTTGGGGGAAGGCACGAGGAAGAGGGAGAATGAGAAGAAGAATTGGTAAAGGAATAATGAAAGAAAAGGAAAAGATAAAATAAATAAGATAAAAAAGAGAAATGATAATTGAAGATAACAAAGAAATCATAAAGAATAGAAAACAAAAAAGTTTGAACAGAAGGGATTGAGAAAGAGAATAAGAACTGGTAAAAGAATAATGAAAAAAAATGAAAAGATAAAAATAAATGATTGAAAAAGATGATGAGAGATGATAACTGAAAAAAAAATAAAGAAATGATAATATATAAAAATAAAAAGATGAAAAAAACTCAAGGTAAAGATATCAAAATAACAGAAAGTAGTAATAAAATGTAAAAAGATATACAGTCGAAATTCTCCTTTTTTCTCTCTTTCTCTTTCCTTCTTAACTGTTTTCATTGTTTAGCTTACTTACTATACTATTACTATTATATTATATATTTATTACTATTATAATATTACATACTATTATATTTACTATTACTATTATATACTATTACTATATTATCACTACTACTAACTGTAATAATGATTATATACTATTATATACTATTATTAATATTATCAATATTATTAATACTATTATATACTATTACTATACTATCACTACTACTACTAACTGTAATAATGATAATGATAATGACGACAATGAAAACAGTGGTAATGGTAATGAAGATAATGACAATTAAGAAAATAGCAATTAACAATAAAGATTTTAAGAACAACGAAAATTATACAAAAAGAAAAATTATAACGATTGATGATTATGTTAATGAGAATGGTGATTACTTTCATTATCATCATCATCATTACTATCATTATCTTTACATTACAATTACTATCATTACAATTACTATCACTATCATTATCATTATTGTTATCATTATTCATGCCACCATCAGCAGCTTCACTATGATGATAGTAAAAATAATAATCATCATTATTATCACTAAAATCATCATCATTATTATCACTAAAATCATCATCCTTTTCATCATAGCTATAATAATCATTTTTATAATAGATAGCTATAGTAATAATGATGATATCAACGATAGTAAAATAGTGAAAATGATGACAATAATGAGAACAATAATATTTATGATAATTATTATGGCGGTGATAATATTAATTATGATATTATCAAGGATAGTCATGATGAAAATACTAATACTACTACTAATGATAATAATAATAATAATAATTGCACTATTAACATTAATGAAGAGTATAATAATAAAATTAATAATAATGATAATAATAACAATAATGATATTGATAATAATAGTGATGAGGATGATAATAATACCCCCTCCTAACCCATGCTCGTTGTTGTAGTGGGGTCTGAGCCCCTACCTTGGACCCCAACCCTCCCTTCAATTAATTCTCCTTGGTCTCTTCTTCTCCCCTTTTCCTTTTCCCTTTTTTATTATTCCCTTCTTCTGTCCACATCCTAAAGCGTGAGAGCCTCGCTGAAGGGATGAGAGGCTGGCGTCGTGTCAGCTGTGAAAGGTCTTCATACTTCCGTTGCTGTTCCCTCTTTGCCCTGGTCAATACCACGCGAACCTTCACCGCCATATGACCTTTGACCTCTTATACATCTTGTCCTAATCGTTGACTCATTTTAAACCTCTTCGTCACACGTTTGTTTTGACCATTAGCCATTTGACCATTATTTTTTAGAATCCACAAACATCGCCTTATGAATAAAAAATAAATAAATAAATAAAAACAATAACAATAAATAAATAAATAAAAACAATAACAATAAATAAATAAATAAAAACAATAAC
>NW_020869522.1:7389-12389 GCF_003789085.1 Penaeus vannamei | reverse complement strand
TCCGGCGCAGTCTGCGCGACAGTGCCAGCGCTTGGCCTTCGTCGCGGCATCGACGACGTCGGTCAGACCCAGGTCTGTATAAGTAATTATAATAGACATATATATATATATATATATAATATATATAATATATATATATATATATATATAAATCAATATGTGTGTGCTTTCTCGTGCGTGCTTGCGTGTGTGTGTGTGTGTGTGTGTGTGTGTGTGTGTGTGTGTGTGTGTGTGTGTGTGTGTGTGGTGTGTGTGGTGTGTGTGTTGCCGAGATCAATATTGATTTGACATTTAAAAGACACATTGGTTTTGGTTTTAATTGTAAAGATGTTTGGAGACCTCGTTTATCAATGCATTTTTTTTTTTGGAAGCATTTCAACATAGCAAAAGCTAGCGGTAGAATTAGGAGACTATGATTTAATAATTGCCTGTGAATGGCTGGTCTCCTTAAATACTTAAATACTTAAATTTCCTCGCATAGCTTCTCCGCTCACACAGGTACGTTAGGGCTGGTTTTACGAATCATCTTTTACCCGGAAATGGAGGGTTGGAATGTCTGATAAAGGAATGACGATAATTATGGAATCCCCGTGTATCGATTAGCGATAATTCACACAGAGAATAGAAAAGGTTGAGAAAAATTCGCGGGTAAAACAACACCGCCATGAGTCGCCAACCGAGTGTCTAGATTGTGTTTATTTTTCTCTTATTCTTCGAGACCCGAAGATACAGCAACGAGAAAGTTAAGCGTAAGAAAAAAAGGAAAATCAAAGAGAAAGGAAAGGACCGATTACTCGTGGATTTTATTTTTCTTATAATTATTGGTTATTCTTTTGAATGTTTTTTTGACTTTCTTATACAGTGGCTGAGTAAAGAAGGACAATAACGAATAAACAAAACATTACTGTATATACATATATACATATTTATATTTATATATCTATATATATGTATGTGTGTCTACATATATATATACATATATATATATATATATATATATATGTGTGTGTGTGTGTGTGTGTGTGTGTGTGTTGTGTGTGTGTGTGTGTGGTGTGTGTGTGTGTGTGTGTGTGTGTGTAAATATGTATATACATAATATATATATGTGTGTTTGTGTGTGTGTGTCTTGCCATGAATTTCTCAGAACCCGAATCGAGATATGAGGGGCAGCGGGTCATTATCTGAATTACAAAAAAAAAAAAAAAAAAACACGAGTTTATCACTCTTACTACATGTTTTATTATTCTTCATACTATATGCTGAATCAAAATACACAAAATGCATCACGTACAGTATTTGATAAAAAATTCAGATTGATACAACGTGTGGGCGTGAAATTATTCTTTTGAACGCCAAAGCAGAATCCTCGATCAGTAAAAAGCTCTACAGGTGTTCACGGCAGATCAACGAACACCTTGACGTCAGCCAGCTCCAGGAGATCGACTTGGGCGGCACGCGTTGGACGACGACGTAGCGGCCGCAGAGCTTGTCCCGTTGGCGAAGGTCAGACGCCCCTTCGACGCTCGTGTACGGGCCGTCGTAGAAGCCGAGCAAGGGCCACTCGGAGAAGTCCTCGCCCACCCTCGGCGTCGACCCACGCGGACCTCGTGAGGGAAACGAAAGGACAACATGAAAGTCAAATTTTGAACGAATTTTAGTTGCTTTCAAATATCTATTCATATCAGAGGAAGTATCTGTATGTGCACTGTAACTGTGTATAGAATGGACCTTACAAATGTATGGTTAATGATGAGTTTAGAAAAAAACACTCGGGAGTAAGTTTTCACAAAGATTTCAAGGCAACCCTCCTCAGAGTAGGTATGTGTATGTGCACTCTAACTGTGTATAGAGCAGAGTATAGTATACGTAATGTGACGTTACGACAGATAGCCAAGGTGTCTATAATTCACGCATTTAGTATGGACAATAGCCTTACGGAAGGGAAACACAATACAGCTTTGGCATATCTTATGTGGCAAGTAAGCATACGTATATATGCGTGTGAGAGAGAGAGAGGATATGTATATGGACAATCATGAAGGATTTTGCAAATGAGGTAGAATAAAAAAAGAGACACAGAATAACATCAAAACACACATTTCAGTTAATGTGAATACAGCTGGGTTACATGCGCTAGCCTGCTCATACGTTGGTGAATCAACATACAGTCTTTCAGGTGTGAGCGCTGTCCTTCAACAAACCTCGACTTGGAGAAATTATATATCGCTACTCGTGTAAAGAGAGAAGAACAGAAAACAAAGAGAACACAGAACAGAGAGAACGCAGATGAACAGAGAGAACACTGAAGAACGAGAACACAGATAAACAGAGAGAACACAGATGAACGAGAGATCACAGATGAACACAGAGAACAAAGAGAACACAGAAAACAGAGAGAACACAGAAGAACAGAGAGAACACAGAAGAACAGAGAGAACACAGAAGAACAGAGAGACCACAGAAGAAAAGAGAGAACGCAGAAGAACAGAGAGAAAGGAGCACACCTCCTCCTGGTGGAACCTATAGTGAAACGTATCCATGTTGACAATGTAGAAAAGATATGAATGAGACTGGATATTTCACAATACAGAGATGTTTTGACCGGTTTCGATTAGTCTTCATCAGAAATACATGTATTCTGATGAAGACGTAATCGAAACCGGACAAATACATCTCTATTATGTGAAGATATCCAGTTCATTCATACCTTTTCTACAATAGAAACCTATAGTCCAGGTATGCTTGTCTGGCCAGAACCTCCACCCTGTCCACGAGGCTCAGGTCCCGGAGGTCCACACCACCGAGGAGAGACGCTTCCGTGGCCGATAGACGCAGTGGACTCGATGCGTCGTGGGCGTGCTCGGCTGGAACGGGAACGGACAGCATGGCAGCGGATTCTTCTCTCGTTTAGTCGATTCATATTTGACGCTTGAAGTGTGGAAAGGGAAAATGATGGGGGAGTACACTGAGTGTGTGTTTGTGTGTGTTTATGTGTGTGAGTGTATTTGTATATGTACTGTACGTGTGTGACCTTCCCTTGACGAGTGCTCGATAGAGTTCTCGAAAGGCTTTCCTCGGGCGATATTCGCGACGCGGCTGTAGCTTGGGGGCGAGAACCTGCTAAGGCACTCCGAGCAAGGTCTATATAAGTACAGGTCTCGTCACTAAGGGACTCAAATTCGTCCGACTCGCGCATGACGTCATCTGGAGCAGAGCCTGGGGGTTCACGCTAATCGCGTGGTCATATAAGTACTAGACCTTGCTCCGAGGGCGCGAGGGCCGGCGCCGCTCGCCCGCCTCTCGCACGCATCTGGTGAAGAGCTTGGAACTTCAACGTCCGAAGGTACAAAGGAAAGCTTGTTCTTCCGTTAAGCAGAAATAGAAAAGGGAACATGGGTTGTAAGGGAACCACTTGTTATTATTCTGCTCAAAAGAAATGTAAAGAAAGAGGTTTTGTTCTGAAGGTTTTCTTTGGATGATGATATTTAAGTTCTTAAATTGTAACAAAAGATTATTCAAAGTGGTGATACAGATGCACCTTGCACACTTAAGCACACACACACGCTCGCGTGCGCGTATGTGCTCATACTGTAATACACACACATAACACGCACACAAACGCATGCACCCATACATACACAAACACAGACACACACGCATGAACACCATACACCCGTACAACAAAACATAGACACACACAAGATGAATATAAACATATTTATATATATATACAAACATACACACATGCGTATGTGCGTGTGCGCATTCACATAAGTCTGGTGTGTTCTGTAGTGTTACTTAGAGTGGAAAGGAGGTTGGGAAAGGACAGAGAGAGGGGAGGTGGAGGGGGGGGGGGGGGGCTGGGGAAGTGCCTGGCGGAAGTACTCGTCCGAACTCGCCGGCGACAGCTGAGGATCGGAGAGGCGAGCCGATGGGCCGCGACGGCGCACACGGCTTCGGACGCGGCTGGCTGTCGGGACGCTTCTTCCGGGACGCGAGAGGACGCTGGACTGTCACGAGTCCGTCACCCACGGCCACGCCCACGAAGGCACGCCACGCCCACGCCCACGAAGGCAAGCTCGCGTGTGGGGAAAAGTGGGGCGCATTATCTGCGGCGGTGGGGGGGGGCGGGGGGGGGATGTGGCTGAATGAGGAAGAGGAGAATGTGTGAGAGAGAGAGAGAATGCGAGGTAGAGGTAACGAAAGAGATTGAATGAGATAATAAATGAATGAATTATTATATGTAATATGTAGATATATAATATATATATATATATATATATTATATATATATATATATATATATATATATAATGTATAATATATATATATATATTATTATATATTATATATATATTATATATATAATATATATATGTGTGTGTGTGTGTGTGTGTGTGCGTGTGTGTGTGTGTGTGTGTGTGACTAGTTTGTTTCTTTTCTGACTAATGATATACGAAATATTTTGATGAATTGAATACACAATTGAAATTGAATACATGCAACACAGAGAAATCTATCTCTATCACTCTCTACATAGTACAAAAAATGTGGAAAGGTATGAATGAGAACGAATATCTTCACAATACAAGAGATGTATTTGACCGGTTTCGATTATATCTTCGTCAGAAATACATCAAACCGGTCAAATACATCTCTTGTATTGTGAAGATATTCGTTCTCATTCATACCTTTCCACATTTGTCAACATGAATACGGTTCATTAGTACAAAAAATACCCTTATGCATTCTTTCACCCTCCTCCCCCCACCCCTCCCACTGACATAGTCCATAAAGACACTGATTATATTCGCACTTGAAGAGAATTATAACGTAACTATTTCGTGGCGAATTCAATTACAAAGTTTTCCATTTTTAGTCAATTTAAGGTCGGCTGATCTCATTAAGAAGAGAAATAGTTAATTAGCACAGAGAATCTATTGGTAAGCAACATTAAATTAATAGCACGTATAGGCTAGTATTCAGGTCGGATATTTCAG
>NW_020869522.1:2389-4889 GCF_003789085.1 Penaeus vannamei | reverse complement strand
TTTCGGGGAATTTACGAAAAATAACAAAAGTATGAAAAGGTGGAGGAACAAGGAAAACGAAACAAACGAGGATTGCTTTCATTAAATTGCTTCTTGAAAAGGTGGAGAAACGACGAAAACGAAACAAAAACGAGGACTGCATTCATTAAGTTGCTTCCTGAAAAGGTGGAGAAACGACGAAAACGAAACAACACGTGGACTCCTTTTATCATTAAATTGCTTCCTGAGAGGTGGAGAAACAATGAAAACGAAACAACACGTGGACTCCTTTCATCATTAAAATACTTCTTGAAAAGGTGGAGAAAAACGGAAACGAAACAACACGTGGACTCCTTTCATCATTAAAATACTCCTTAAAAGGTGGAGAAACAACGAAAACGAAACAACACGTGGACTCCTTTCATTATTAAGTTGCTTCCTTGACCATAAATCCGAAGGTCGTACACGTATTTTTTTCTTGTGGAGATGGATTCTCCTTATGAATAAACACACACACACACTCACGCACCGGATTCTCACGCACAGATGCACAAACGCAATACAGATACACAGCACACAGGCTCCAATACACTCACACAGAGATACACAAACGCACATACAGATACACTCACACACAGGCTCAAATACACTCAAACACAGATACACAAACGCACATACACATGCACAGGCACACAGGCTCAAATACACTCACACACAGATACACAAACGCACATAGATACACAAATGCACATACACATGCACAGGCACACAGGCTCAAACACACACACACAAAACATCTTTATACATGTTATTCATGACATACCCATCGACCTTTATGTATAAGATATATCCTAGACATCTATGAGAAAAAAAAAATCCCGGCACCATTTAATACTATACTCATGGACAAATCAAAAGATCATTTCCGGAAGAATTAGAAATGAACAAAAAAATAACCTTTTCATTATTCATCTAATCTCCCTTCTCCTTTACCTTGTTGTGTGTGTGTGTGTGTTTGTGTGTGTTTGTGTGTGTGTGTGTGTATGTGTGGTGGCGTGTGTGTGTGTGTGTGTATGTGTCTGTGTCTGTGTGTGTATGTGTGTGTGTGTGTGTGTGTGTGTGTGTGTGTGTGTGTGTGTGTGTGCAATTATACATATGTATATATTCACATTTTTTTTATTCCGATTTTTATCTTTCTGTCTATGTATCCGTCAACAGATTTCAAAATTTCGCTTAATTCGCTTACTTCATTCAAGCTACAATCATGTCTTAATGTATCTTTAACTATACGTCTCTGTATTTGGTTATATATGCGTCATCTATTACTTAATCTATCTATTTCATCTTTTCGAGATCTCAAAGTATCACATCTCTTAGATATTTCCCTTTTTCTCTTTTTTCTATAACTGTACATGTTTTTTTTCTACTTTTTAATTTTCATAATCCTTTATATATGTTATCTATATCTAATCTATCTATCTATCTATCTATCTATCTATATATATATATATTATATATATAATATATAAATATATATATATAAATGAATACATATGCATATACATATATACATATGTGTTTATGTACAAATATGTGTGTGTGTGTGTGTGTGTGTTTGTGTGTTTGTGTGTGTGTGTGTGTGTGTATGTTATGTGTGTGTTTTGTGTGTGGGGGGGGGGGGGATATGTTATGTGTGTTTGTGTGTGTGTGTGTGTGTATGTATGTTATATATATATATTATGTGTGTGTGTGTGTGTGTGTATGTTATGTGTGTGTGTGTTTGTATGTGTGTGTGTGTGTGATTTTTGATGTTTATAGCTCTTGCGCTAAACTCGATGAATCACCAGCAACGAAACCCGTGATTTCGAAACGACAGACCGATGTCGTCTGCAACGTCAGGCAGCGAAGCCAAAGTTTTAATTACCGCATTCAAAGGCGCCGGGTCTTGAAAAGGGAGAAAACCCAAGCAAAAGAATAAAGAAAAGAAAACAAAAATATATCATAAAAAAAGAAAAGCATGAAAAATCATAATAATACAATAGAGAAAAACACAGAAAAAAATCATATAATAAAAGAGAGAACTGAAAAAAATATCATATAAAAGAGAAAACATAGAAAACAAAATACTTCACTAACTATCTCCTCATTTATTAATCAAAAGAAAAGACAACACATGAAAGAAAGAATGAAGAGACAGTGGTTGATAAAAATTCATTCCCTTTCCGCTCCGATCTTCCAGTCCAAGCCATTATCCCTTGCACCCCGAGCTCCTCAAGGGGAAGAATTCTAAAGGTCAAATGACTCGGGATCCGTTCCTCCGGGTGATGCATTGCGCGGCTTCTGATACACGGCGAGTTGGCGACGGCAAGACACGCTGGATTTCGACCCCTGGACTAAGCGGGTCGGGATCAAGAATTCTCTTTGTTGGTGTTGGGACTGTTGTCTCTCTCTTTCTTTCTTTTTTCTGTTTGTGTTTCTATGTTTCTCCCTCTTCTCTCTCTCCTCTCTCTTTTCCTCTCTC
>NW_020869521.1:341727-343633 GCF_003789085.1 Penaeus vannamei | reverse complement strand
GGCTATGCAAGATAATAATGCATTCGCTCAGGGAGCCGAGGTGCGCGCGGGGCCTAAGTGAAATGACGTCCCGACCCACAGGGGGATCATTTCATTTGTTCTTCGCCTTTTCTTCTTATCTTATTTTTCATTCCAATTGGTGATTGCCCTCCGAGCCGGGTTGCCATCGGGTATAGCACGTGCCTGTGCGTTCTTACACTACGCCCGCTGTTTCAACTCCGTAGACGATGGCTCACTTACCGAGGCTTCTGATATAAGTTTATGGCCGTCGTAATTGTATAGAAGAATGAAACATCCTCCACCCACTATATCGCTGAGATCACGGTTAAAAATAGCCAGGGCTAGAATTGGCATCAAATTTAAGCCAAGTTAATAAAGCTGTAGCCATGACCTATTACATCTGCTGAGCGGGGCTACGCTACGGCCGGAGACCTGCCACTTGCCCCGGAAGCCATTCCATAGGCTGCTCGCCGAAAAAACAGGGCCAGGGAACCACCCGCAAAAAACAAACCACCGAACAAGAGACGGGGGCGTGGAAATACAAGGAAAGGAGACGACGATCTAAACATGTGGGAGAGAGGGCGATAAAAGTTGGGTGGTTGGCATTGGGCTGTGGCGAAGGGTTGATGAGAGTTTTTCTTGGGAGACGTTAGCAGTGGTATTCATTAGAGTCCGTTTTATTAGAAACCCGTGTGTGCGTGCGTGCGCGCGTGTGTGTGTGTGTGTGTGATACTGTGTGGGTGTGTAAGTGTGTGTGTGTATAAGTTGTGGTAACATTGTATATAAAGCAACCAAACTTAACATCTTTAATCTCCGAGTGTTGTCTTTCTAAACAAAGCAGATTAATGTAATTTAAAATAATATACACGAAAAATCAAGTGGAGAAGGAGGCCCGGGTCGTATGGATGAGGGATTGGACTGAGCAGGGATCGCATAATTCTCTATACCAACAGCAGACAAGGGGCAACTGTCCACAACACACCCGGAACAGTACGACACAAGGCCACACAGGAGCAAAACACGACACACACATCATAGGGGGCCACATATCACAACATCCACACCACACAACCAGGCAAAAAGACACAGACACACTCACACGGGGACAACTACAATAATGGCACGCAAGGACAATCTGGGGGAACCAACACACCCCACACACACACACATATAACTAGTAATACCCATATTATATCTTTACTATAAGTACTAGCCTACTATTAGTCATAATATCACTATATTAATCAAGATTATATATAGGTATTAGTTACACACAGCATCACACACCAACAACACACACACACACACACACACTACACATAGGAAGAGAGCGAACGAGAGAGAGAAGAGAGAGAGAGCGCAAGAGAGAGAGAACACGGGAAGAGAGAGAGAAGAGAGAAGTAGAGAGAAGAGAGAAGTAGATAGAAAGAGAGATAGATAGAGAGAGAGAGATGAAGATACTATTAAAGTTTCCTCTAACCTGAACTACGCCATTTACTACCTAAAGAAAATAACTTATTTTACCTTCAACACAAAGAACACATAACTTGACAAACGCAGGAATAGGCAGCGGGGAAAAGATCAGCGCTGTCAATAATCATCAGCTTATCGATTTGAAGAAAACTACCTATATACTACGTTTATACATAATTATAAGTCATACTAATTAAAGTGGTAATAGATACTATTGATTATAGGAGGTCGTTGTAAAGTCACTATTCTATATAAACTCTGATTCTCAATACTTAAATGCTAGAAGTTGATATCTCATCAGAACACACACACACTCATACTATATAAACACTGCTCACCATATATATACATTCTTTTCACTCCTACATCTCGTTACTACTCTCCCGACACTATGCAATGGCCTGTTTGCCTCTACTTGCAACTGCCTTTGCAA
>NW_020869521.1:294227-301727 GCF_003789085.1 Penaeus vannamei | reverse complement strand
CCAAGAGGCAGACCGACCGACGGAGACGAAGAACAGGAGCTCCAGCCACAGAAGCTTTAGGGTCCCAGGCCTCGCAGAACCCAGCCCTCGCTCTCCCACACACTCGTTTAAGGGAACCACCCATCACAAACAGAACTCAATAACATATTAATCTTAGCTGTACACGATTTCAATAACCATTACTTCACTCGCAGGAGGTCCCGAACTTTTTCTTTGGTAAAATCAAACTAAACTTTATCCTTGAGTTTTATTCTTTAATCAAAAGTTATTGTTATCGTCGTTTTATTTTCGTTTTATTACTGTTTTAAAATGTTAAGTCTACTCAAAGGGTGATTTGAGTTCATTCACTTTATTTGTTAATGCATTTTATGGCACTGTACTTTTTGCACAATTCTATCTAATCAGATATACCCCCCCTTCTTTCTCTCTTCCTCCCTCCCTCCTCTTCTCTGTTAGTCGTTCTTTCTCTCTCTCTCTCTCTCCCTCACCTATCTATCAGTATTTCCCTCTCTCTCCTGCCCGTCCACCCGTCCGTCTGTTTATCTGTCTGTCTCTCTGCCTGTCTGTCTGTCTCTCTCTGTCTCTCCACCTCACTGTATCTCTCCCTGTGCACACACACACACACATATATGAATAAATGTATATGTAAGTATATACATACATACATACATATATATATATATATATATATATATATATATATATATATATATATATATATATATATCTCTCTCTCTTTATTATCTCTACATCCACGCACCCACCCACACACGCACACACACACACACACATACACACACACACAAACACACACACACATATACACACGCCAGCACACATACACACACACACACGCGCGTGCGCGCCCGCGCCAGCACACACACACACACACACATATACACATATACACGCCAGCACACACACACACACATATGTATAAATGTATACTTAAGTATATATATATCCCCCTTCTCTCTCCTTCTCTTTCTATTTTCCACCTCTTTCTCTCCTACTACCCCCATCTCTCTCTTCTTTTCCTCTCTCTCCTACTACCCTCGCCTCTCTCAATCACCTTGTCAATCTCTCTCTCACTCTCTCTCTCTCTCTTACATCCCTCCCCCCCACTGCCCCCTCCTCTCTCTCTCTCTCTTCTTCCCCCTCTCTCTCCCTCACCCCTCTTTCTCTCTCTTTCCTTCCCTCTCTCTCCCTACTATCCCTCTCTCTCTTTCTCACCCTCTCTCTCTGGGATTGGCCTTCCCTCACCTTCTCTCTCTCACTTACTCCATGATGCCGCTCTCTCCCCATAAGCGTCGGGAATACCTCCTGCGGTTGGCTATCGAATTCTATATAACAATACTTAGTCAAAACGGTAAAACAAGAGAAAAAGAACATACATAAGTGACTCGTACTTCATGCGCTGAGATGAGACTTGGCGTTGCGTTGCGAAGATCTTGAGGGCGAGAGCGTACATGTGCGGAAGAAGGTGCTCTCTCGGAAAGGAGTAAGGGGAGAGAGAACCTCTCTCTTCTGGGTGTGTCGGTGAGTGTATGCGATGCCAAGAGACGATACGAGACCGATAGAGAGCGATAGCGTAGAGAGAGCGCAATACATACGAATCTACTCTCTCTCTTCTCTCTCTCGGTCTTGCTCTCTGCTCTCGTGTCTCTTCTCGCGGTGGGGTGTGGAACCGATCGGAGCGGCTCGGAGGTCGCGAGGAATGATGCCTGCGCTCTCTTCGGCGTGCTAGTGGACTACGAGCAGGGGCGATGAAGACGTCAAAGTGACAAAGCGAGTCAACATGGGAAGACTGCATGAAGACGTAGAGAGGCGAATCAGAGGGTAGATCGCTCATGCCGCTCAACCTGTACATCATCGTCATCAATCATGCACGTGCATGCGAGCAACTCTCCGTAAGACGCGAAGCTCTACAGTACGAAGAACTGCTGATGACAAGACGATCTTGCGCTACGCGTACGTCATCGTCACGCGAACCTCTCGTCTCACTCTCTCGCTCTCTCTCTCTTATACCTGAAGCAGAGCGGAAAACAAAAGCGAAAACGAAGAAGGGGAACGGATTACTTCTTTAAAGCGCGACATGAGATGGTGTAACGAGAGCGACACGCGAGAGTAACAGCGAGTGAGAGCTGAGAGCGGAGCGCGAGAGAAGAGTGAATGAGGAACGATTAATTGCAATTTAATATAAACGATTCCTTGAACAATTGCAAGCCTAGAAGATGCCCTTTTTATGTTCTGGAGGAAGCAAGTGGAGTATGATGGACCAACTATAAAGCAAGAGAAGAATGTGATTTAATATCACTTTCAGGGGGATTTGCATATCAATTTAGTGGCATTAGATCCGATGGTTCGAGGCTTGAGTTTTCGATTATGTCAAATTAGCATATGTTTGTTTAGGTGAGGAGGAAGGAGGGCCGAGGAGGGCGGGGGGAGGCGTCGAGAGGGAGGAGACAGGGAAGGAGGGCGCCGGGGGAAGGGAGAGTGAAGGCGAAGTAAGGGTAAAGGGGTGGAAGGAGGAGGAAGGAAGAAGGGAGAAGGAAGAAGTAAAAAGAGAGAAGGATGTGGAAGGAGGGCCAAGGCGGGCGAGAGGGAGGCGTCGAGAAGGTGGAGACAGGGAAGGAGGACGCAGGGGGAGGGAGAGGGAAGGAGAAGTAAAGTGTAAAAGCGGGTGGAAGGAGAAGGCAGGGAAGAAGGAGAAGGAAGAAGTAAAAAGAGAGAAGGATGTGGAAGGAGGGCCGAGGAGGGCGAGAGGGAGACGTCGAGAAGGAGGAGAAAGGGAAGGAGGAAGCAAGGGGGAGGGGGAGGGAAGGAGAAGTAAAGAGTAAAGGGAGGTGGAAGTAGGAGGCAGGAGGAAGGGAGAGGGAATGATGAAGCGGGTGGAAGGAAGAGGAAAGAATTAAAAAAGGGAAAGAGACGTGGAAGGGGAAGGCAGAAACAGGAGGAAGAAAAAATGAAGGAGGGGGCAGGAGAAAAGAAAAAAGAAGGATGAAGAAGGAGCAGCAGCAGGAGGAGTAAAGAAAAAAAAAGAGAAGAGAATGGAAAATGGTGGAGGGGACGGGGAGATGAGAATAAAAAAGATAGAAAGAGAAATAATAAGAAGGGACAAAGCGAGAGGCAGCCAAAAGGACAAGCGAAGAATAAAAGAACGAAGGGTTATAAGACAGAAGATAAAAAGGTCAGGAAACAAGGAAGGAAAGAAAAGCAAAGAGGAGACGAAAGGTCAGGAAGAAAAAAAGACAAAAAAAGAAAAAAAGAAAAAAAAATCAGGAAGAAGAAAAAGACAAAGGCAAGAAGGGAAAAAAGAGAATGAGGAAGAGACGTAAACCGAGAAAAGTGTGTGATCTCAGCCGGGGAAAAACGCAGCGCCCGGGAAATTGGCTTCGGAATGCGGGGCAGGGAAAACCGCCCGGCAGGAGCTTTGAATACACAGGCGTCTGTCTGTCTGTCTATGTCTCTCTCTCTCTCTCTCTCTCTCTCTCTCTCTCTCTCTCTCTCTCTCTCTCTCTCTCTCTTCTCTCTTTCTCTCTCTCTCTCCCTCTCACTCTTTCGTTTTCTCTCTTTCTCGCTCTCTGTCTGTCTGCCTTTCTTTTTTCTGTCTACCCGTCTCTCTCTCTCTCTCAATCTCTCATTCTCTCTCTCTCTCTCTCTCCTATCTGTCAACTTAGTTATCTGCTTGTTTGTCTGTCCGCATTTCTGTTTACCTGTCTATTTAATTGGTCTGTCTACTTCTATATGGACATTATTTTACCATCACCCTCCAACGCATACATACTTATATGGTAGGTATTACCTATGTGTGTATGTATATATGTATTATGTATCTACATACACACACACACACACACACACACACACACAAACACACACACACACACACACACACACACACACACACACACACACACACACACCACAGCATCTCCATGAGCGTGCACCCCCCCCCCCCCCCGGCGGCACCGACTCCCCCTCCCCGCGGCCCACGGGAACGGACTCGGCCATTTGTAAGCAAAAACAAAAACTTGATTTATATTGGGTTATTTAAGCGATTTCTAGTCATGAAAATTACATCTTTAATGAAGACCTCAGCTTAGCGCCGATAAAGGGGATAATCTTCCTAATAGCACGAGTCCCAATCAGATAAACGTTGGATTGTTATGAATTACTCTCTGATATCCATCGCTACCGACACGAAATCGTGGAGCGGCCCCGACTTCGGCTTGGTAATTAACCTTAATCTGCTTTTGGATCAGACAACACCCTATTTTTCGGCAATAAGATAATGTATATATCATCGCTTCCTGACAGTCTTGCAAAAGTTTATGTTTGATGGAGTTATGGATAGGTTGCGCGGGCGGACGACTCCGGCTGCAAGGTACACGAACGCGAGATGCTATCGGAGGCTGGGTGTGAAGACGCTCAGCCCCTCCCCTCCCCTCCCCGGCCCTCTGCACCCTCCACCCTTCCCTCCTTCCCCTTCACCCATCCCCTCCATCTTCCCCCGGCACCCATCCCTTCCCTCCTTCCCCTCCCTTGCCTTTCCTCCCTCCCTTTCCCTCGTCATCTTCCTCCCTCCCTTCCCCTTTCCTCCCTCCCACTCCCTTCCCACTCCCTCCTTCCCATTCCCCCTTTCTTACTCTCCTCCTTCCCTCTTCCTACCCTCCACCCCCCCCCTTCCCCCTTACTCCCCCACCCCCGCTACCCACCAGGGCCCGAGGCAAAAAGGTAAATGGGTTTGGGTCAGTCTGTCACGGCGGCTTGAGAAGGATAACCGAAATATATCAAATTGTGATTTTAAGTGCGGTTTCGCGTGGAAAAAATTGGGAAATCTAATTTGTAAATATATCGATTTTTTATGGGGTGGGTGATTTTCTTTTTCTTTTTTTTTTTTGTCAAGGACATGGAATTTCTCTGGAACGATAATCTGTATATTTACGCACACACAAACACACACACGAACATGCAGAAACTACGGACACCATTTCGTTCATTGTTTCCCATTATTGTTAAATAATGAAAATAATATTATTGATAGTAACAATTGATAATAATAATAATATTGATAATAATGGTAGTATTGATTATAATCACGATATGGGTGATACTAACAGTTACAATGATGATATTCTTAATCATGATAATGACTAATAATAATATTAGTAATAATAATGATAATAATAAATAAATATTGCTTATCACTACTTCTACTATTAATGAAAAAGATGATGAATATAATAATGATGATGATGATGATGATAATAAGGATGATGATGATAATTGTTATAATGATAATAATCGTGATAATAACAACAACAACAATATAAATAATAATAATGATAATGATAATAGTAATAATAACAATGATCACAATAATCATGATAATAATGATAATGTCAATGATAATAATAGTAATCATCATCATCATCATCATAATAATAATAATAATAATAATAATAATAATAATGATAATAACAATGATAATAATTATAGTAATAATAATATTATCATTATTATCATTATTGTTATTAACAATAACAGTAATAATAATAATGACAATAATGATAATAATAATATTGATAATAACAACAACACATGAACAACAACAACAATAATGATGATAATAGTAATAACATTAATAATGGTATTGGTAATGAAAATGATAACAATATTCTTAACGATAATAATAATAACAACATCAACAATGATAATGATAATAATGACAAAGGAGATGATTAGAGCAAAAATGATAGCAATAATGATATTAGTACTAATGATAATAACAATGATAATAACAAAAATTACAAGGGTAATTACAATAGTTATGATAAAAATAATAGTAATGGTAATAATAAAAGAATAAAAACTATGATAATGATAAAAACAAGTTCAATAATGATGATGATGATACTACTAATAGCACTACTGATAATAATAATAATGATAATGATAATGATTATTGTAATTATAAAGATAGAAAAATAATAAAAATCAATAATAAAGATAACAATCGTAATGTCAATAACAAGGATGATAATGATAATATTAACTATAACAATTAAATAACTACAACAACAACAATAACAAAACAAATACAATAATAATGATATTGACAATTATGATTACAATAATGATAACGATAATAATAGTAATGATGATAATAACAGTAGCAATGACAATAATAAGAATGATAACAATAATAATGAAGATAATGATAATGATAATGATGATAATAATGCTGATAACAACGTCAGTAACAACAGTAATAATAATGATGATGATAATAATGATAATGATAATAATACTAACGTTAAAGATAATGATAATAATAATGATAATAATAATAATAACAAAAGTAACGATAATAATAATGATAATATTGATAATAATAATAGTAACAATAAAACTGATATTGATAATATTAATGATAATAACAATAATAAAATTATCGATAATGACAATGATAATAATGATAACAACAACGATAATAACAAATATTAATGACGATGATGATGATGATACGAATAATAGTAATCAAAATGATAATGACAATAGCTATAAAGATAGTAATAATAATAAAGATAATGAAAATGATAATGAAGATTATAATGAAGTTGATGATAATGATGGCAATGATAATAGTAATGATTATAATAACAATAATGATAACAATAATCGTAATGATAATGATAATGATAATAACAATGATGACGATAATGAAATATGATAATGATAAGAATAATCACAATAAGGATGAGAATAATAACGGTAATGATAAAAGCAACATTACTAATAACAACAAATAAATGAAAAACAGCAAGAATGACAGTAACGATGATGACGATGATTCTACTGACAAAAACATACCAACTACAGATTAAGGGAAAAAAATTGTAATGAGCTGTTTGAGGTAGTTGCGAGTGGAAATTATAATGAAAATTGCAATTCAAAGTAATGATAAAAGATATACTTACAGTGATATTGATACCAATATATATATATATATATATATATATATATATATATATATATATATATATATATTATATATTATATAATATATATATATATATATATTATATATATACACAAATATACTTGTATATATTGTATATATATTAGTGTTTATATATATATATATTATATATATATATATATATATATATATATATATATATATATATATATCAAACGATGTCGCAATCCTTGTACCTGACCCGCCCATCAGTGAAGATCCCCCTACCCTGACTGAGGTTAGGAAGGCGATCTCTAAGCTGAAAGGTGGGAAAGCTGCAGGTATATGCGATATCCCTGCTGAACTGCTCAAGGCTAGGGTGAGCCTATGGCACGGGGCTAGCATACTGTCTTGGTTGCCAACTGGCAGTCCGGTTCCATTCCCCCTGACCTGTTGAGTAGCGTAGTCATCCGTCTCTGGAAGGGGAAAGGGGATCGTTGGGACTGTTGGAACTACCGTGACATCACCTTGCTCGG
>NW_020869521.1:246727-249227 GCF_003789085.1 Penaeus vannamei | reverse complement strand
AGCCGCAGCACAAGTGGAACAGATTCAGCGATCGAGTAAGCGTCCAGGGCGAGGGTTAGTGTGACGAGGATAGAGCGCCGAGACGAACCGCTCGCAAGAGGGACACCACGAGTGCGGGGAACGGGAACAGCGACTTGCACATTACCTATGAAGAAAGCGGCGATTGCAAGATGCGGACGGGAAAAGGGAGATAAAAAATCCCCCTTTCCCGTATCTCATCGCCTATCACCTTCCCGAACCACCACCTTAACCGCCGCCTCGCACCATAGACGCGTAATCATGGCCATAATCGCGTCTTTAACACCTCTGGGCCTTCATCTCTGCCGCTGCAGCTGATAGGAGGCGCTCGGAGGAGGAGGAGGACGCTCTCGGCTCCGCAGATAATAGGTTAAGGCTGCAGGATCGACGGAGCGGGCGGGGTGAGGCCGGGCGGGAAGGTGGCACCCAGAGATGACATGGTATTAGATTCCTGCGTCTTCCTCACGCCGTGGCTGCGGGCGGAGTGATCTGTGGCCGCGATAACGCGAGATATCTCTCACTCTGGGGCGCAGGTGTGGCCGCGGGATTCTTACTGGTCATTGTCTCTCGCGCTCTTCCGTCAGAATTTATTCCACTTCGGACGAGGCAAACGGAAATGAAACAAGCAAAGAAGGCAGTGGAAGGGCAACGCACACTTCATGGGTGTTGCTTCATTCTGTTCATTCATCTCGAACTGTTTCACGCTCGAGCTGCTTCGATCCTTTTAAATGGCTAATAGAAATGCAGCTCAGTAAACAGAATATTTGTGTGTATGTGCTGTATATTCTCCCTTCTTGAGCAATCAGCTATTCCTTTCTATCGCTGATGTAGATGGCCGATAAGATAAAGCGGAGTCAATCCTGAATAAGGAGTTTGAAAATAGAAACGATAAGATTTAGCAACTGTGGGCGAATAAAATAAATGCAAGAAGAATGGGAAAACAAATGGATAGTTTTTTTGTATGTTCTTTTGGAATATGAATTGACATGTGGTGATTTGCATGTGGAAAATCTTTAACCCTGAAAAATACGTTTATATTAGCGGATATCTAGGGAGGAAATGGTTTACAGTAATGAAGATTTATCGTGTCCATTAATTAAATAATGCCCAATTAGGAGACATAGGAGAGGGTATAACAAAGTCTCTCCCCCACTCCCCTTTCTCTCTTTCTCATGCTCTTTCTCTCTATCTATCTTTCTTTCTTTCTTTCTTTCTTTCTTCTTCTTCTTCTTCTCCTTCTTCTTCTTCTCTTCTTCTTCTCTCACACACACTTTTTTTTCTATATATATATATATATATATATATATATATTATATATATATATAATATATATATATATATATATAATATTAATTTATTATCTATCAGTCAATCAGTAAGTCATTCAATCTATCTATCTTTCTATCTCACTATCTATCTCCCTAACTTTTTCTCTTTCTCTATCTCCCTTCCTTTTCATTCCTCCGCCGCTTTCTCCTTCCTCCCTCCCTTCCATCTACGCTCTCTTTCTCCCCGCTCTCCCCTGTCTCTCCTTCCTCCTCTTTTTTCATTCGCTCTCCTCCACCGTCTCTCTCCTCCCTCCCTCTCTCTTCCTTCTTCTCTTCTCCTCCCTCCATCTCTCCTCCCCTCTCTCCTCCTCCTCCCTCTCCTTTTCCTTCTCTCTCCTCTCTTCTCTGTCTATCCTTCTCTTTCCTCCTTCTCTCTCTCCTCCTTCTCTCCCCTCCTCCTTCTTTCCTCCTTCTTCCTCTGTCCTCCCTCTCTCTCCTCTCCCCTCCCTCTCCTCCCTTCTCTCTCCTCCTCCTTCCTCTCCTTTTCTCTCTCTCCTTCTCTCTCTCCTCCTTTCTCTCTCCTCCCCTCCTCCTGTCTCTCCCCTCCTTCTCTTCTCCTCCCTCCTCTCCTCTCCTCTCTCTCCTCCCTCCCTCCCCTCTTCTCTCTCCTCTCCCTCCTTCCTCCCTCCTTCTCTCTCCTCTCTCCCTCCTCTCTTCTCTCTCCTCCCTCCCTCTCCTCCCCCTCTCTCTCCTCCTCCCTCCCTATCTCCTCTTCTCTCTCCTCCTCCCTCCCTCTCCTCCTCCTCCCTCTCCTCCTTCTCTCTCCCCTCCCTCCTTCCTCCTCTTCCTCTCCTCCTCCCTCCCTCTCCTCCTCCTCCCCCTCCCCAATGCTTCAACCTCAGTCTTTAAACAGCTTATTTAGACTCGAGGCCACACGTTGTATGGTCAGCTCCTCCCCATCATAATATAACGCCATCTCTCTACATAATCACATAAATACATGCGAAAGCCACCCCCTCCCCCTACTCCTCCTTCCCCTTGTCCTTGAATTCCACGCTGAGTCCCCTGCGCCCCCCGTCCCCCTCTCCCTCTCTCCCGTTCTCCCATCGTTCTCGAGTCCTATGTTAAGGCACTAGGGTGTTCTTTCTCTCCATTTCTCCCTCCCTCTTTATCTTCCCTTTCTCGTCGAGTTCTTTGCAGCAGCATATCATCTC
>NW_020869521.1:234227-239227 GCF_003789085.1 Penaeus vannamei | reverse complement strand
TTTCCTGGTTATGTATAGTAATGTCAAGCCATTTTCACAGCCTTCAAACCCTAGAACAGTTGCTCTTAGTGGATGGGTGGGTAGAATGAATTCCCTCACAGAAGGTATATATTGTATGAAAAAAGAAACTGGTAAGCCCTCTCATCACTGGACTACATGTGTATGTTTTTTAAACAAATTACCTTCATGTTTCTCACCTTTGCATGCCCTATATTCTGACAATGTACCAAGCAAGAAGGTTAAAACAAATAAAAAATCATGCTTCAGTCACTTCAGGTTCAAGCCTTTCCACAAGATCATACATGATTTCAAAAGGACATTCTTCATACTTTTTATTAATTATACTAATTCCTTTCCTATTCTGCACGTTCCTTTTTAAAAAAGAGCTACAACCAAACGCTTTCACTTTGTAATCTAATACAAGCCAAACAAGCTCCCTTAAGATTATATTGGCAAGTTACGAGTTTGATCTATTTTTATCTAAATTCTACCAGGTGCTTTGTACGTGTAATAAGCCACTTGTAGAATAATTAAGTGAACAGGAAACACTTTCTACACACTGCAAATTAGGAAAAATCTAAAGTAACCACCTACTTTTCACTATCAGGACCAACAAGAAACAACTGGCAATTGTAACTTAACATGACCCCAAGTCCCTATTCCAAGAAGTAATCAAGGATAATCACAATCACCATATGAACAAAATTCTTCTTAAACAACTTAATGACCACATTTCTCTAGCTGGGGTATATTTCTGTCCCATAACCATATCCATTGCCGAGACTGTAATGGTATCATGTCATTGCCTTATCACCAATTTCTTTTACCTCCGACTTTAACTGCACAGATTTCATATATATCAATGAGCACTACATAATCAAATTTTTCCATCTCAGTGTGGTCATTAATATCACAATATAGGCTGAGGTTTAACATACAGCAGCCATATACCATATCTGAGTTAAGGCATGTGGTACACATGCTTAAATTACAATTCCAAACCTATTGAGAGATATCTTCATGTCAAACCGGCCTCATCTCATTTGTTTCACAAAACACATGCTTGGACACCAATCTGGGGTTCTTTTCCATATCTTAATCACTTCCAAATTATTAGGTCATCTTGTTACTAATTGAAGCCTTGAATTGGTGTCCTGCACAAGCATGTTGAAACAAGATGGAGGCATCTTGCCATGAGGGGACAAATGCCACTCAATAGGTAATTTGATTGATTCATAATTATTGTGCAAAAAATGACTTGTGCGCATACACATATGCTAATCACGAAAACTCAGACACTGCCGTAAGCATAACCTCAGCCCAAATATAGATATATTAACTGTTTTCCTCAAGTTTAGCGAATGTTGGGTTCTTTTTATCATTACCGTTAGTATAGCATTGTTTTCTTAATAGCAGCTCAAACATCCTGAGACTAAGAACTCATATATGCCTACCTGCTAGACTATTACTGCGCGCGCTTGCCAACGTAGAACTGTGCCATCGTCCCTTTGTCTTTGCAGCCCCTCAATCTTCAGGAGAGCAGTGTTCTCGTACTGGTTGCGCTGACCACGCTGTAGCCAGTGAACACACCCTGGCATAAAGCCTGTTGAAGGAAAATATAATCAAATTACTCATTTTCTATACGAAGCTGTCCTATCAAATTTCAATTCCCTTAATGTAAGAGAAAATATATATTTAATCATGGGTAATGAACAAGAAACTTGTTTTGGCTTCCACATGCCGACAATATCCCATTTCCTCTTGTATGGGTTTCAGTTAGCAATTGCTTGTGCACGCTCTTCCCTTTACTGGTTCGTTTTCCAATATTTCTAAGCCACTAAATCATTTTAGTCATGCTGTATAATTACTGAAGCTACCTATATACCATTCAACTCTATACCTATCAATATTTAAAGTACATTTTAATACGAACATGAATACAGAGGCGTACATAAACGACCGTATTTCTGTACTGTATACCATATGTCACAATTTTTGGTTATACAACATAAAACTCAAATTAAATTTAGAAAACATACCTTCGGGTCCGGTACCTTTTCACCATTGTTCTGAGAAGAAATGCAAAAAATGTAAAATCGTTCACAACACTTGCTGGTCGCATATCACAGACACCCCCCCAACCTTTTCATCTTTGATCATCCAGAGATATCGCATATATATCACCCTCTCGCTCCTTTCTACTTCAAGACTAACATTTCAAAATATTAATTAAAACATTTAACAATCATTTTGCAAAATCTTTAAGATCTTACGACTGAAATTTCAAATGGCGACACGCCAGCGAACAACACACCTCGGTACAATGTTTACGAAAAGGAAGGCTCAATGCGGGAGAAGCGGTACGTCACTTGTGATTGAGTATTATTCTATGTTCCAACTGACGACTTTCAGTGATGTATATTGATTTCTTATTAATTACTATTACATAAATCTATGTGTTTATATTTTATTTAAGAGATAATATTTTTGAAATGGTGATTATATTTTCTTTTTCATATAGATGTACTGCCTAAAAACGCTCAAGACTAGCGAATAAACTATCAACGTATTTACGGCGGTAGCTTCATTAATATTCTTAATTCATTTTGGCTTTCTTTCTCTGTATCTAAAACTATTATAAATCTCCACTACTAGCAGTATTAAATGATTGTTCTGCTTGATAGAATATAACTACGAGTCTATTAAAGTGATAGATCTACCCCAATTTTAAACCATTACCCTCTGCAGCGGCTCTCGCTACATTTAGGCGTAAACAAACAATAATCGGGAAATATGGCGGAAGACTGTCAAGTAGCTCCGTCTTTTCCAACAGAGTCAATTAAAGTGATTGCAGAGAGTATAGGGATATCAGCAGTAGCGACATTAGCTAAAGAATTGTCAGACGAAGTCACCTTCAGATAAAGATCTATTCACATTATTCACGTTTGTGTAAATCTAGATGTTGACTTGACTTCTGACGAAATCTTATCTAACATTATCCATACTACAAGGTCAAGGACATCTCAATTTAATAACATTGTTCGAGGACCTCTGCTTTTACTTCTCGGACAGAACTTCATCTCGATAATCTAGAGATTCCCTATGCTGGAGAAGAAGAGAGAGAATGAAAGAGAGAGAAGAGAAAGAGAGAAAAGAGAGAGAGAAGAGAGAGAGAGGAAGAGAGAGAGATAGAGAGAGGAGAGAGAAGAGAGAGAGAGAGAGAGAGAAGAGAGAGAGAAGAAAGAGGAAGAATGAAATCGATAGATAGAAGAAGAGAAGAGAAAGAGAGAGGAGAAGAGGAGAGAGAGAGAGAGAAGAGAGAGAAGAGAGAAGGAGAGAGAGAGAGAGAGAGAGAGAGAGAAGAGAGAAAGAGAGGAGAGAGAGAATGAAAGATCGATAGATAGATAGATAGAGAAAGAGAAAGAGAGAAGAGAGAGAGAGAGGAGAGAGAGAAGAGAGAGAGAGAAGAGAGAGAGAGAGAGGAGAGAGAGAGAAGAGAGAGAGAGAGAGAGAGAAAAAGAGAGAGATAGATAGATAGAGATAGAGAAAGAGAGAAAGAGAGAATAAAAGATAATATATTATATATATATATATATATATATATATATATATATATATATATATATATATATATATATATATATATATATATATATATATATATATATATATATATATATATATAGAGAGAGAGAGAGAGAGAGAGAGAGAGAGAGAGAGAGAGAGAGAGAGAGAGAGAGAGAGAGAGAGAGAGAAGAGAGAGAGAGAATTAGAGGGAGATAAAAAGACAGAGACTGACAATCTGTGCAATTGTTATATTTCTGAAACTTCCTCTTGTATACCCCGAGAGTATACATGAAGTGCTCTGTAGTATTTATATACGTGATTCACTGTTGTCGACTTGGGAGTCCGTCGGCGGCTGACAGCGCAAATGCACTCAGAAGGGTTAATGTGCACAACATTTCTGTATTTTTTATTTCCAGAACCGAGTTTCAATCCGTGGGTCGGCGAGGCGTTCCGTGCTCTACCGCGATCAAGAGAGACCTTCGGAATTCATCAGGGACGATTTGGAGACGCTCTTATGCCTTCCAACTACCAATCACTGCCCGCTTAGGGAATTCGCGGAGCAAATTGTGTGGCCTTTGCGTGACCTTCTCGTCCCGATTAGGGCGATAATGAGGGACCCGCTGCAATCTCACCTTCGCCAACACGAACATGATATCAAAAGTTTTCTATACCGCCCATCCGAGGCTTATCACGGGCGCGCTACGACTGCCACGCCGGCGATAAACCTCGTCTTGGGTAAACACGGGGCCACGCCGGGTGAGACGGGGGCGGAGGGGGGTGTAGAGGGAGGGACACCGAAGGGATTAGGATTGTTCTAAGATATCAATCATCTGCATATTACGACGGACGATGATCTCCGCGGCAGATATGCGCAGAGGGATCGGCTTATCCGCGAGGAGCGCGACCCCGGCTGTCACGCGGGCATCTCGGGTCGAGCGGAGTGGGACTCGAGGCTGTGCCGGCCGCCCACCAGGACCCGGATGACTGGACACTGCCTTTGCTCTGTTCGCTCGCCGAAGAGCCTTTCTTTTATTTGAAAGTCACTCTCATTACCATATCTGTCGCTGTTTGTATTATCATCAACTCTATTATTACCATCATCACATCATCGTCATCATTATTATTATCATTATTATTGTTGTTATTATTATTATCATTACCATAAATATTAATATTATCATTGTTATCAATATCACTATCATTATTACTACTTCTACTACTATTATCATTATTACCATTATAATCTTTGTTTTTATCCTCATCATTATCAATAACATTACTACTACCACTACTACTGCTATTATTATTACCATCATTATCTTTATAATCATCATATTTGTCGTTACTATTATCTTTACCATCATGGCCATCATCGTCATCATTATCACTGTGATCATTATGATTATTGTATTCTATTTTCATTATTAGTATCA
>NW_020869521.1:201727-211727 GCF_003789085.1 Penaeus vannamei | reverse complement strand
CATTATTATCACGATCACTGTTATTGCTATGATTATTATTTCCATCATTAACATCATCATTATTTTCAATGTTATTGTTCTTATTTTAGTTATTATTAATAATAGTATTACCATCATGTTTAGTATTTTACCAGTATCACCTTCTTTATTTATTATTACAATTATGATGGCCATCGTTACTAACATCATTATCATAATATTTTTCTCGTAATCAGCCATATTCAACCGTTCCATATCCTTTTATGGGAAGATACTGCACGCCTGGTTTTTCTCCTCACACTTGTATATATCGTCTCCATTAGTTACTTGATTTTTTTTCTCTCTTAACGGATGTGCATTTATTCTCATTCACAATAATCTTTTCTTTCAGTCATTCTGTTAGATATTCAGATCGAAAGAAAGGTATATCTCCCAGTGGCGTATTTCACTGTTATTTCTTTAAAGGTCTCCTATCGGTGACTCCATGCATTCCCAGCCTCTTGGCCTGGCATGGGTATGTTCTTTCTTAATATTCTGGGCCTTTTTCCTTAAAGCTCTTTTATTGGCAACAGCTGCTGCTAACGGGAGATGATTAGTACACAACCTCGATGTTTCTGAGGCATTGTGTTCATGTTTACGTTTGTGAATTCAGCCGCTATTGACTGGAAAACCTTTTATGATAAAAATTATTGATGTTCCTTTGTCTTAAACAGCACGAAAATCCGAGAATATTTTCTATGGATCAAACACTTGTGCATTTTCTGGTTAGTCATCACTACAAATGTTTGCTCAGGAAGACTAAGCTAAGAAACGAATTAAAAAGAACAATATATACTTTATGCCTGAATTTATTTAACCATTGAAAGTGACTGCTGTAAGTTTACAAGCAATAATCCCTTTTGAATTGGTGATTTGCTCTAGCTCTGAGGAAAGGCAGAGCATCTGTCAAAATAAAATAATCAGTGAAACACGTGTCTCTGCAGGTGTACGATAGCAACAACGATAGAGGGGAATTCTGAACGTCGGACATGGATATGTAAATATCTTGATTTGTATATAAGGAGTAAAATTTCTGTTTCTCTGGTTGTGTAAATACAAAGTGAGGATGATGTTTGTGTTTCATTTATTTTTATAGATTTGTGATAACAATACCTTAGGCAGTACATATATTATTTTGTATGTTGCTATTTATCACAAAATATAAGTGAGATAGATTTGGTTTTATATTGATTTTTTTTTTTTTACTTTATGATAGAATTTTTTTCAAAACAGTTATATCCCTTTACCGATAATTTATATTCAACCAATTTCAGTCACCACCAGCAAATTCCCTCATCTTGCCTCTATCTCCGCGCTCCATACTTTCCAGAGCCGACGTTCGGAACCTCATTCAGTGATGGTATTCAAAGGATCGCTAATTGTCATGTATACATATACTTTTAGGTCTTTGAAAGACGGCTGAGAGTAAGAGGAGGAGAGAAATGAAGAAGATGGACGGGAGAAAAAAGCAAGAAGAAAAGCCAAGAGAAGATAAGGAAGAAGAAAAAGAAAGCAGAAAACGGGGAAGAAGCGATAGCCTCGGATAAGCTTGATCCTCCCTAACCTTCGGCTGTGTCGGGAGACGGCGCTCGCGTGCGCGCCCAGGGCATCTCCTTCCTCCATCTCCTCCCGCCCAGCATCCCCGGAGAGAGCCGCAGCTTCCCCCCGACGCCGTTGCAAGGCCTGCAATCGCCGCGCCAGACCTTGGGCCGCTTGAAGAAGATCCTGGACTAATCCTCCTAAAAGACTGAAAGCTCATTTGCTGCCGACCTCCTTCAACCTCCTTTGACCAGGTTCTTGCTCGAAGTTTCCCCCTCCTTGTTTGGTGTTTTCTGACTCACGTGCGCAATAATACGTTCCATACAACCGCTAGTTGAAGGCTGTTTGTGGCGAGAGTTCAAAAAGTTTATGGAAATTCTGTCAGAATGTTATAATCCTGTTTTTCATGTCTCAATCTGTCGTCAGCGATGCTTGAACATGGCTACGAACGTTCATAAAAACGGTTCTCTCTTCGCCCCATTGTATAAGATCAGTGAATAATCCCTTTACGACATGAGATGTGGCCTCGGCCCCTCCTTCGTCCAATAAAAAGGAGAAGTAAAAGGAGAATTGTTTATACATTCCGCTGGAATTATCATAAAGTAGAGAACGTGCATCAACACAATGTATACATTTTCTCTTGTATCAGTTATATATTGGTTACTGTCTTTACTTACTGTCTATGGGAGGGATAAATACCAAATGCTTGTTTAAGTGATGAATATTGTTTAACTGTCAATTGTCTTGTTTGGATTCGCATGGCTGGGTGGAAAGGCGCTTTCATTTGTCATGCGCACGCAATCTTTGTTTGAATTTTCCTTCGGGGATTTCGACAACACATCTGATAAATCATGCATTTAGAAAAGTGCATCTTCACTTTTTTCTCCCAGTCTTATTCATCCGATAACTCACATCCCTTTTCTTTCTTATTCTGATTTTCGCTCCGTCCTTTTTTCATATATTTCCTGGCGTCGGAAAGACGAGTGAGCACGCGAGGCCTGACGCAACGCCGTGGCCTCTATCTCCGCATGCATCACCGACAGCATCCTCCACTCTCAGCCGCTGTTAACACTCGTGTCCCCGGGCGCACGTGACCTCCCCCGCGCCCTGACCAGCTGTATGTGACCCGGTATAAGCACGGGGTCAACCACCAAGGGGAACATGTTCATTGCTCAAACAGCGGCTGGCGAAGCTGAACAAATGATATTGCTCGCATGCAATATTAATGCTCCGCGTGCCCTATTGGAGTCCCTTCACAAGGATAGTAAACAGGGGTGCGCGAGGGCGATCGTTATTCGGGGTAACATTCTAGTCGTGATCTAGGCATAAAATGCATTACCGCCTCTAAGCGCATTTTTCTTCTCCTTTTAATCAATTAAGACATTCCATGGTAACCCAACAAAGAGTCTTATCATTATAACTTATTGAAAACTAAAGATCTAACGAGGGCGAGGAATTTGAGTTAAATATCATCGTAGTATTTATTTCACTATCGCGACGCACCCCCTCCTCTCGCCCCTATCCCTTCCTCCCCTTCTTCCTAATTTTCGGTGCCCCCCCCCCCCCGTCTAACTTTCACTTCCCAATTCCGTCTTTATCAGCCGTCTCCTCTTCCCCGTCATTGCCTAATTGACGTATGCCGTGTTTATCTCCCGCATTTTGGCCGTCACTTTTAACGAGTGCCAACGCGATGGCAACGGGTACCGCTGGAAGTGAGAGGGGGGGAGGAGGGGCGAGGGAGGGAAGAGGCGAGAGGGAGGGGAGAAGAAGGGGAGAAGGAAGGAAGAGGGAGGGGAGAGGGAAGGGGAGAGGTAGGTGGATGGGAGATAGGGAGTGGAAAGGGATTGAGGACGGCAACCGAACGGGGGAAGGGAGGAAGGAGGGGGAAAGGGAGGAGAAAGGGGAGAGGAAAGGGATGGAGAGCCCCATATTTAAAGTAAAATTGCCCATCATTTCCCCGACGCCCACGGAGCCAGTGAGCGCACCGCGGGACACATTTCTCTCCGATGACGCTGCACCGCAACCCCATTATCCTCCCCTGCGTCTTCCCCGACGAAGCCCAAGACGAAGATTTGCGAACGCGATTTCCCGGGTCGCCAGCATGACTCAGGCTGCAAGCTGGATGCCGAATGTGATGGCAACTTCTATAGTTATTTATCCTAATGGCGGTGGGAGTGGCCGGGCGGGCTATTACATCGAGGCAGGAGAGTCGGGAGATCGCTCGAGAGAAAATATTACTTAGGTGTTTATTTTCGAAATAGTGATTCATGTCTTCGGCCGTCGGTGCTTTTAAAATGTATAATCATTGTCAATTTTAATGAGGTGATAATATTTCTTATTGCCTGGCCACATATCATCCTTGTGAATTAACCATTAATTTCGTTATGGAAAGTGCAGGAATTATATATTTGTTACACTGTGTCTATTGCAAACCAAGAATTCTGTAACTGGAAAATTATACTACAATAACTGCTCGCCGGGAAGCACCTGAAACGCCTTTGAGGGATGACAACCCAAAGTCTTCTCTGTGTTAAAATTGAGAAGGAGAATGATGGAATAACACTCTTTGCATGTTCGAGTGTGAGGTAATTATCCTCCAAGACGAAGGTTCGAAATGGTCTGCGTTTGGAATAAAGGTAAAAGAGGTAAGAGAGAGAGAGAGAGAGAGAGAGAGAGAGAGAGAGAGAGAGAGAGAGAGAGAGAGAGAGAGAGACAGAGAGAGAGAGAGAGAGAGAGAGAGAAGAGAGAGAAGAGAGAGAGAGAGAGAGAGAGAGAGAGAGAGAGAGAGAGAGAGAGAGAGAGAAAGAAAGAAAGAAAGACAGAGATAGAAGTGGGAGAGAGAGAGAAAAGTGAGAGAGAGAGAGAAGAAAGTGGGAGAGAGAGAGAGAAGAACAGAGAAAGTGGGAGAGAGAGGAGAGGTGGAGACAGAGAAAAGTGGGAGAGAGAAACTGGGAAGAGAGGGAGAGAGAGAAAGAGAGCGAGAGAGAGAGAGAGAGAGAGAGAGAGAGAGAGAGAGAGAGAGAGAGAGAGAGAGAGAGAGAGAGAGAGAGAGAGAGAGAGAGAGAGAGAGAGAGAGAGAGAGAGAGAGAGAGAGAGAGAGAGAGAGAGAGAGAGAGAGAGAGAGAGATAATAATATATATATATATATATATATATATATATATATATATATATATATATATATATATATATATATATATATATATATATATATATATATATATATATATAGAGAGAGAGAGAGAGAGAGAGAGAGAGAGAGAGAGAGAGAGAAAGAGAGAGTCTAAAACCTCCATTCTGTCTTAGTAATTTGATAATTTTCCCCTGTCATTTGCAACCAGTTACTTAGCCGTGGCTGCAACCAATGCACATCACGCACCCGCATATTCATCTTTACCAAAACCGACATGACAAAGACAAGACACTTTAGTTCCTCCCATTTACGTTGATAATGGCTGAATAAAGAGACATGTGTATTATTTATTCATGGATTCAGACAGGTTTTCCCACATGAGAGAAATGTTGATAATGTTTCTCCACCCGCTTTGAAACAATCGTGCGGCCTTGTTGACCGTAAACAGAAAATAGGGTTTGTTCATTTGTAGAACAATCTACAAAAATGGCCCTTTGAACAATCATATAAAAAAATAGACTTGTTAATCTATTGCACAATCATTGAAAAGGAGTCTATTGAACAATCTATAAAAAAACTGGGCATAGTAAGTAGCTGAACAATTTGTGAAAAAGGGCCCTTTGAACAATAGAGCTTGTTAATCTGTTGAACTATCTATAAAGAGAGTAAATTGCTGAACAGTGTGTATGAATAATAAGGAATAGTTTTGCCGAACAATCCCTGGAACCGAAGAAAGGAGATCGCAGCAATGGAGGCCCAAAGGAACGGCGCAATTAGCAACCCCGGATCACTTAACCAGCGCCAGCTAATTGTACTTTTCGTTCGCCCAATAAATCAGGGGAAGAATTGGTTCGTTAGGCGCTTCGGAGTCTCTCTGGGCTTCGAATTTACGTGCTTCATGTGAGCAACTTTGCGGTCGAGCCTGCTTGGGATTAATAGGGAGATACTTATAATGTTTATTTATTGATTCATTGTTGTCTTTAGATAATTTTTAGCTGCCATTCTCTGGCTTGCTCGCGAGACGTTAATGGCTTTATTTCCTGGTTCGTTAATTATGTGCGTTGTAAATACCGCGGCGAGATTCGGGCTGACTCGGGTGATGAAGGAGTCGGGCCGTTCGGGGATCCATCTCACTTACAACCAGGATAATTTACGCTAATCCGGGAGCGCGAACACACGCGGCCGCCGAACCGCACATCAATCGTCTCTTTTACGAAAGGATCCGAGCGCTTCCTCGGCGGTTCCCAGCTCGGAGGAATTTTGGCGCTCGCCGGGCCCCGTTGACACCCCGAGCCCCGCCCTCGCTCGCCTGTCAATAGCCCTCCGGACGGGCAGCCAGACTGCCTCACGAAATGAACTTTTTTGGCTGGCATCGCTGCGGTCGTGGTTTATATGACAGCCGGGACGACCACTCATACCACGAGCTGGGCGCTCACACGACCCTCGTTAAGCGCCACGCGGACCCGCCGAAATTATCGATGAGAAGCTGTCATTCTGTTTATTTTATTCATCATTATTTATGCCTCTCTTGTTCGCATCCTCGTCGTCGTCTTTCCCGCGACTCCTTTCTCCCCTGCCGGATCTTCTCCCCCTCCCCCTGCCGGACCCCCCCTCCTCGTCCTCCTGAGCATAAATAATGATTGGGCTCATTGTCATCGAAGTTGATTTAATGTGCGCGTGGCGGACTTCTAAATGTCAAGATATGGGCGGACGGAGCACGCTTCGCTGCCTCTTCTCCTGCCCATTATCCGAAGGTCGAATACGAGCTGAAATAACTTCTTTTGCGTCTTCCCGCACATTTTCCTGCGCAGAAATTTCCCCGCGAGAGAGAAAATTGGATTATGATCGTGTAGTAATTTAATGCGCGTGAGATTACCAGCGGAATGCTCGAAACTGCACTTGACTGAAATCCCGGGACGCTGTAATTATCTCTCGTGTTCCTCCGCCTTTTTGTCATGTATATTAGCAGCCTCGTCCCATAAATTAATAAATGTGTGAAATATAACCATATCATAAAAAGATTTCCGAAAGAGATTTACAACGTCCATATCTCTGATTCTGTATTCGGACAAAATAAGTCACAAGCCCTGCCCCCCCCCCCCCCCCCATCAACCCCCACCCTCCAAGAGGCCGCGGCGCCACCTCAGCCATCAGTCGACCATGACAAAGTGCTCTTTCTTCCTCGCTGAGCTCTGATGAAGCCATTTGTCCCGAGGATCTTCTTCCCGGGATTATTATGCATCTCTAGCAACGGCAATAGATGTGGTCAGCTGAGATGTAATGACACAGATTGGATTATGATTGAATTATTACACGGGTTCTGTGAATCGCTCGGCGTCTATACGGATGCTTTGCACTTCGCTTCAGATTGAAACTTGCACGCTACTCATGCTAAATTCAGTAAATTAAGATGTTGCAAGTAAGAGCATCCGCCAAGATATAGGAGAGTGAGAAAAAATCCTTTGGATGCATATTCATAACGGAGAGAACAAGTTTGATTCTCAGCTTGAGAAAGAGGAAGAAAATATTTGCCGTTGAATTATGAAACAACAAATGACTCTTTTCTCGTTCTTGTCTTAATCTGACAGATGCCACGAGCAAAGGAGGCGAGTAAGACGTCGCAGCGAGCCATCCATCAGCCGGAAGTTATGCCTCCTCGCAACAATAAGTATCGAGGCCACGACGCCCCCGCCGCCCGCCCGCCGCCCGCCGGAGCACCCAGGTAACGTAGTAATTTAAAGGCGGCAGTAAATAGTGATCCACACAACCTTCGCCCGGGCGGCCCTGTCCTGTCATGCCTGTGACAAGGGAGGGGGGGGGGGAGTGAAGGAGAGGCTGAGGTTGAGGACAAGAGGGAGTGGAAAGGGAGAGACGCGGGGTGGGGGGAGGAGGTCAGGGTCCAGTGCACCGAGAGAGGATCTGGAATGATTTGAGACTCGGGGGAAACGAGGAGGTCCTGAGGCCTCGAGCGCGTGGGCGGCGCGGGGAGGCGGGAGGAAGGGGAAGGAAGGAGGGGAAGGGAGGGAGGAGGGGAAGGGAAGGAAGGGAGGAGGGGGAGGGGGACCAAAGGACGAAGGCATCGAAGGGCACAACTCGAGAGAGAGCAGAGGCAGAGACACAAAGTGAGACGAGTTATATGAAGATTCGAGTAGACGCTTTAGCTAAAAGAGTTAACAAAGAATACAAAAAAAAAAAAAAAAAAAAAGTTTAAGATAAAGAAGTACATCTTGGGAGGAGGCAGGGCATAATGCTAGCGCTGAGAGGCTAGTATCCTCTCCAGACTCGTTTGGAACTTCAATTTGCGTGGGTATAAAAGAGAGACCGATATGTGGGCACCATCTTATACCATGTTCAGCATTATGTTAAATGCCCAAGTGGGTCGGCGGCGGGGGGTGAGGGGGTGAAGGGGGTTTATGCCGAGCCTCTCTCACGATTTGCGAAACTTGCATCGAAACTCTCCACTACGTATTGTTTTCCTGTTTATCTTCCATTTCAGCCAGCAACAATGAAATCGATATCGCCGATGATAAAAGGCGGACCTTGGAGCGGAGAAGAACGTGAGGCTCGCCATCATCACTGGCCGAACGACGAAGGAGTCGTCGCGGCCGCCGTTAGCTGCAGAAGGGCGATCTTCCCCTCAACCCGAGGGCGGCGCAGGGGCGGCGCTCGAGGAAGGGCGAGATGAGGGAGATTGCGTGTATTTTTATCTCCCTTTGAAAGATAATCTGGAAGTGGCAATTTTGCAAACACACACACACACACACACACACACACACACACACAGTGTGGGCTCACATTTAGCATTACCTAGTAATATAGCAAAACAAAGCAATACTATCAGTAGAATGATAGAAGGAAAACTTTGTCATTATCATCATCAACCTTTTTTTTCTTCTTCTTATCATCATCATGATCACCATTAATATTTCTATGGTAATAGGAAAATAGTAATAGTAATAGGATCGGACAATTGACCAATCGAAATATCATGCAAATAGAATGAACAAAAGTAGTTACAAGAGAACAACAACAGCAACAACAACAATAATCAAACGACCAATAAACAAGACGACCACAGTAGCAAAGGCGACCAGAAAACCCCAAGACATTAGGATTGACGTCATCTCAACACGTCAACGGAGGGAGACAACAGCTGTGGCCCAACAGATGGAGGAGCTGGAAACAGAGGGTAAAAGGGGGAGAGGAGGCCGAGGAGGAGACGACCGGAGGGAGAAGATCTTTGGGGAGAAAGAGAGTGACGAAAAAGGGAAAAACAGAAGAGGTAGAGACAGTTGATCAGGAAGAACGACCCTGTATGAACATGGAAAAGAAGAGATAATCATTATTATCTTTTTTTGTTATTGTTATCATCATTAAAAGTGTTGCTATTATCATCATTATCATTAGTATTATTGTCATCATTATTATTACTAGAACTATTACTATCATTATTGGTTTAATTTTCATCATTATTATCATCATCATCATTATTGCTATCATTGTTATCAGTTACTAAAGATAATGATAATACTATCATTGTTATTATCGTTATTAGTTTTACTATCATTATTATCACTATTATTATTATTATTATTATTATTATTATTATTATTATTATTATCATTATTATTATTGTCATCATCATTATTATCATTATCCTCATTATTATTATTATCGTTATTATTACTATTATTATTATTATTATTATAATTATCATTGTCATTTTCATCGCCATTATTAATGTTATGATTATCATTATTATCATTTTGATCATAATTATCATTGTCATTATTGCCGTTATTATCACCGTCAACATCATTATTATCTTCATTGGAGTTACAGTTCTTGTCACCATTATTTGTATTGCTATTATCCGTATAATCGAAATCCTTGTTGTTACCACCATCATTATCCTTATATTCATCATCTTTATCATCATTAGTACCATCATCATTATCATAATATAGTTATTTTCCACCAAATTGTTATCCTCATTCCCATCATTATAGCTATGCTGATCATCACTATCATTTCAACATTTACCATTTGTATTAGCATTACTATGCTTTGCTAATGTCAAGGCAAATGGTGATATATATGGTAAAGAGAATGAAATTTTCACAATCGGATAGGGTGCTACTTAACATGCACGCTAATGTAATTAGTGATGAAACAAAGAAAATTACATCTTTATGATCACAGCGAACTCAAAGAAGAAAGCAGAAAAATACGAAGCTGTAGTAATACCATTGATAGAAAAAAAATAATCGATGAATATTCAAAGACGATAAGAAATGATGTACCAAAACC
>NW_020869521.1:166727-171727 GCF_003789085.1 Penaeus vannamei | reverse complement strand
ATTGTGATGAATGTAATAGTAGTAGAAGTAGTAATAATGATAGTAATAATAATGATAATGATAATGATAGTAGTAATGTTGAAATGACAGTGATAACAATAACAGTAATGATAATGATGATAATGATAATAGCAATGATAATGACAATGATAACAATGATAATAGCAATGATAGTGACAATGATAACAATGATAATAGCAATGATAATGACAATGATAACAATGATAACAATGACAATAGTAGCAATAATAGTAATGATAATGTTAATGGTAATAATAATAGTAGTAATGATGATAATGGTATTGATAATAATAACAGTGATAACAGTGTTGATAAGAATAACAACAATAATAGTAACAATGACAATATAGGTAACAATAGTAATAATAATGATTATAATACAAACGACAATAACAATAATAATAATACAAATAATAATAGTAATAATGGTAATGATAATTAAAGTGATGATAATGATAGCAAAAATACATACATACATACATATATATATATATATATATATATATATATATATATATATATATATATATATATATATATATATATATATACATACATATATATATATATATTATATATATATATATATATATATATATATATATATATATATATATATATATATATATATATATATATATATATATATGATTACGCAAGAGAAAATACAGACACATGGAGAGTAATTCCGATGGCCCCGCACACTGCAGTCCAAGCGGGAGCACAGATAAAGTAACCATAAATCAGGCCGACTAATCGCAGCAAAACCCGCGCCATCTATTAGCGGCGGCCCTAATTAGCAAAATGAGAACACGGCGAGAGAAGCGCGCGAAATTTACGACCAATTATGAGTTTGATGTTTTTAAGATACGTTAATTTTGCGCAATCTACACATCTCTCCGGCCGGGAATTGAATATCGAGAGGACACAGCTCGTCTGCAGGAGATCACACGCACAAAGCATTGAAATTTCCACATAGCAATTTAGCCTCCCCGCGCAGCCAGGGTTTTATCGAAAATATCTAAACGGCGAGAACAGCGGCCCTTGTTCACTTTGTTCTCTGCGATGAGGCGCCTTTGTTCTTGGCGCCGCAAGCGACTCTCCCGATCTCGACTTTTCTTGCCCGAACCAGCTGCGGCGGCGGCGGGAGGAGGGGATAAAGCGATAAAGATCTGGAAGGAAACGAACAGAAAATAGGGCGGGGGGGGTGCTGTGTGTGTATGCGCCGGTTTGTGTGTCTTTAAGTATCTGTGTGTGCTTGTTTTTTTTTGTTTTGTTTTGCTTGCGTGTGTATGCTTGTTTCTGTGTGGTGTGTATGTATGTGCGTTTGTCAACATGTCTCTGTGTGTAGGTGTGAGCAAGTATGTATGTGTGCACACGATTTTACTGTGTATGTATTTCGCTGGGTTGGGCAGGGGAGGATGGTGTAGGCAGTGGGTGAAGGAAGAGGGAGTGGGCATAGGGGTGAGGTGGGGTGGGGTGGGGGGTATTGGTGCGTAGGCGGGGGAGCGGGCGGCGGCGGGCGGGCGTCTCAAGGCCAGCCAAGCACTCCGTCCCTCGGTGGGCGAAGATGCAAGCAAAGCGCTGTGCTTGCTCGGCGCTCATTAATATGCACGGCTATGTGTGATAAGAGTCATTTATCTGCTTATTCGTTGATCTGCATATGATGATGGCGGTGAAACTGGTACTAATACCAATGTTATACTGATTAAAACAATAGAAGCAATATTAATGATAATAATAATAAAAAAATGGCGATAAGGTGAGGATAATATTCGTGCTAATGATAACGATGATGATAATGATAAACGCAATGGTAATTATGATACTAGGAATAACTACACCTATGATAGTAATAATGGCATTCATAATACAGTTTACATAAAGATGATGATAATGATGATAATTATAACTATGATGATAATGATAATGATGGCAATGACAATGGTCATAATGATGATGATGATTCATCATTATTAGTATTAGTATTAGTAGTAATTGTAGTCGTATTATTACCAACCTTGTTATTGTTTTTGTTGTTTTAATTGTTAAATTGCTATTATTGTTGTTCTCTTATCATTATTATTATCAACATTATTATTGTTATTGGTGTTGTTGTTATCATCATTATCATTATCATAATGTTTACTGCTATCATTATTATTGTTTTCCATCAATGATAAGATTACTGTTTTTATCATTATTTTGGTGTTGTTATTATCGTCATTATTATTATTATCATTATCAATTTTGTTATTATTATCATGATCATTGTCCTTATCATTATCATTATTATCATCATCATGATTATCATTGCTATTTTTATTATCGTTATCACTATTGTTATCACTATCACTATCAATATCATTGCGATCATTATTTTCATTATCCTTATTGTTTTTATCATCGTTAGCATCATTATTATTACCATCGCTTTCATTAGGATCATTGTTGTTATTATTATTATAATCATCATTATTACCCTCGTTGTTGTTATGATTATTGCTGTTATCATTATCATCATGATTATTATAATTATCATCATTATAATTATTACAATTATCATCATCATCATCATCATCTTCATCCTGATCCTCATTCTTTTCCTCCTCCTCCTCTTCCTCAGTAACAATAATATTAATAGTAATGATTATGATAATAATAATAGTAATGATGATGATATTATTGATAACAATAATGATAATAATAAAAATAAAAGTAATGATAATAATGATAATAATGAAAATGATGATAATGACAATTATAATGATAATGATATCAATAGCAATAATAATAATGATAATAATAATAACAATAATAATAATAATAATAATAATAATAATAATAATAATGATAAAAAATTATAATGATAATGATAATAATGATGATGATGATGATAATAATAATAATAATAATAATAATAATAATAATAATAATAATAATAATAATAATAATAATAATAATAATAATAATAATAATAATAATAATAATAATAATAATAATAATAATAATAATAATAATAATAATAATAATGATAATAATAATAATGATAATGATAACAATAATAATAATAATAATAATGAAAAAAATAATGATAGTGATAATAATAATGATAATGATAATTATAATGACAGTGTAAATGATAATGACAAGAACGTTAATGATATTTATAAAATTATAACAATAGTAATAATAGCAATGATAATGATGATAATGATAATAATGAGGATGATAATGATAATAATAATGATAATGATGACAATAGTGATAATAATAATAATGATAATGATAATAGTAATAATAATGATAATGATAATAGTAATGATAATGATAATGAAAACAATAATAATAATGCTACAGTGATAATAAGATAATAATAAAAATAATAATAATAACAATAACAACAATAATGATAATAATGACAATGATAATGATCATAAAATAATGATGATGATAATGATAGCGATAATAATATCATGATAATGATGATTATAATGATATCAATAATGATAATAATAACAATGAAAATAACAGCAATGTCAATGATAATGATAATGATAATGATTATAAGAACAATAATATTGAGAGGGACAAAAATAATGATAATGAAAATATCAAGAGTGATAATGATCATCATAAGGATAATGATAAGATGATAACAGTAATATCAAACCCAAGAGCAACAATGAAAGTATCAATAATGATGATGATAACAATGATACCAGGAATATAATTGATAACAGTAATAGCAATGATAATGGGGATTCCTTACACAGCATTAATAATGACGGTGATTTCAATATCAAATAAATCAAATCGCGGAATATTGATTTCTCTTCTCGTATAACAGTCCAAAGCATTTACTTTTATTAACAACTTTCTAACATGAACTCATTATCATACTGACATCTTTTAAGCGGTCAGTGAAACGAATAACCTGTATATCTGTTATCGTTTTCATTGTTGTATTATTAAAACAGCATAAATTCAGTTTAATTATTTCAGATGAAAAGCAGTTACAGTTCGTACTGACAGCATAAGCTCTGGCATAGATATCGGACATGATGCTATTGTTGGGTACGTTATCTGTTAATGAGATTACTGCTTTATGATACGAGAATGGAACCCGGGAAGTGCTTGCATTAGTGTGCATCATCATGTCTTGATATTTGCATTGCAATGAGCTGAGGTGTATTTGTAACAATGAATGAAAATCATATATACATTTGATTTCACTGTGTTTATCTAAGATGTCATTATCACTGCTATTATCATTTCGCTTACACCATGTCATTAGATAACATGAAACGTAATTTCGCAAACACCCAGAGAAAGTGCAAAATCAAGAGGAAATAAATAAAACCTCCTTTCAGAGCACACAAGGAACTTCTCATGACCACGCAGCCGAAGGCACGAACGCACGCACAAACGCGCGCATGTCAGCACGCGGCCCCGCCTGTCCGGGGCAACAAAGACATGCGCGGGAGGCGGCGCTGACAGCCCGGCTCCGTCCCGCCGCCGAGCGTGATAGCATCGCGCGGTTTGTTCCCCAAATACAGATCTTGCGTGAGAGGAAACGATTGGCGAGGAATGGCGGACTTCGTGGAGATAATTGAGACAGAGCTGCAGCATCGCTAGCATCCGGGATGGCGAGATACGCGAGAATCTGCAAGCTTGCGCCAGATCTGAGGGCTGATACACCCACCGGGAAGGCGGGGGCGGAGGGGGAGAGGCCGAGGCGGAGAGGAAAAAATCGAGTGTTATCTGCTCGCCGCCTCCCGTCTTAGGCTCCCGAGTTCACCGAGGTTTCCGTAACCTTTGATCCCGTTTCATGAAGACATTCACGGCGTCGCCTTTCACTCCGGCCAGAAATAAGACGAACTATGCAGACGATTTTAGTTGCACTGAACTCTTCTCTTCTCTCTCCTCTCTGTTCTCCCTCTTATGGCGTGAAGGCGTGATGCATCTCTCCCATTGTT
>NW_020869521.1:105000-106289 GCF_003789085.1 Penaeus vannamei | reverse complement strand
CACACACAGGGCACACACACACACACATATAAAATATAATATATGTGTGTGTGTGTTGTGTGGTGTGTGTGTGTGAAGTGTGTGTGTGTGTTGTGTGTGCTTACATACACATACAAACAACACACACACACAACACGTGTGTGTGTTTGTGTATATGTGTATATGTGTATATATGTGTTTAGGAGTGTGAGCGCGCAAGGAACACGCATTGATCGCAGGATCAGCGCGCCCTGCGCGAGGCGAGAGAGCCTGCAGGGACGGGAATGAATGGGCGCAGACGCCGTAGCATCCAGGCGATAGCGAGCCTGAGACGCGGTGACAGTGAAGGCCAGCCAGTACTTCGCTGTAGGTCAGTGCAGCTTATCAGGGGTAGAAATGGCGAAAAAGGTCAGGCTGCAGAAGGCCGAAAAGTCTCGCCAAATCAACAGTAGTTTAAAAGTTGTGGAGCAGGAAGATGAGGAGGGAGAGTAAATCTTCAGTACACACGTGAAGGTCCATATGAACAGGAGAGGGAAGGCTGGGGCTGGTGGGGAGGGAGGATGGGGGCTGGAGAGGGGGGGGGGGTAGGTCAGCCAGTACACGCCTGCAGGTCCAGGAAAGCCATTGGGTTCAACCTTCAGCCGCGGCCGCACCAGCATCACGGACACACGCCTACACTAGTACCGCTGCGTGGGTGCGGGCGCGCCTGACCCTGTGCGTGATGACTTGTTGGTGGGCGTGTTTACTTGATTCGCTTTTTAATTCGTTGCCGGGGCGGCTGGTTAGTTTCTGCATTTGGCACTTTTACGTTGAATTGCGAGACTGGAGTGGTCTGCGGAATTCCAAGGATCTTTCGTGTAAGCGCACGACCGTCTTTGTTGCCATATTTAACCCTTTGTAGGTCACCTTATATAAGCTGATGTGATGCGCTTAGGAATGGCTTGCCGACGTCTTCGGATGCCCGCACTGCCCTCGCGTCCTTCTCCAGGTGCCTCACAATGCCACGAGGGCGACGATGGCGCAATAAAAGCAATCAGGCCCTCGATCTCCCGGCCAAGAGTCCTGCGCGACCCAGTACCTCCTGTTACTAAGAGCAGGAGCCGCGTGCCTCCCTGTCGTCTTAGCACCGCCGGGTATCATCCTTCCTTCCTTGTCTCCTTCGGGATCATTTCTTTTTGCGCCATGACGTCACGGCCGCTGCAGGATCTCTGTTGTTTACCGTTTGTCCTTTGGCGACGTGAGGCAGCGCGGTTCCCGGGGAGGAGGCGCTGCGTTTGTTGATCGTGCGTGTCTCCTGCAGCGGATGCAGC
>NW_020869521.1:95000-100000 GCF_003789085.1 Penaeus vannamei | reverse complement strand
TCATTATATCTATCATTATTACAATTATCATTTTTATCATCATCATTATCATTATTATCATTATCATCAGCTTCATTATCATTATCATTGTTATTATCATTATTAGTATTATCTTTATTAGTATTATCATTATCATTATCACTATTATTATCATCATTATTATTATTATCATTAGTAGTAGTAGTATTATCATTATTATTATTATTATTATCATTATCATCATTGTTATCATTGTTATCATTATCATTATAAATATTTCTTATATAATATTGTTATTGCTTATTATTATTATTATTATATTATTATTATTATTATTATTATATTATATTATTATTATTATTATTATTATTATTATTATTATTATTATTATTATTATTATCATCATCATCATTATTATCATTATCATTATAAAAAGGATATTTATTATTAGTAGTAGTATTGATTTCATCATTACCATTACTGATATCGTTATTAATAGCATTACTATTATTATCATAATCATTATTATTATCATTATCATTGTTATTATTATTATCATTGTTATTATTATCATCATTTTTATTATCATCATCATCATCATTATTATTATTATTATTATTATTATTATTATTATTATTATTTTTATTATTATTATTATTATTATTATTATTATTATTACTATTATTAACATTATCATTATTATTATTATTATCATTATTATTATCATTATTATCATGATCATTATTGTCAATGTCATTATTGTTTTCATTGTTATTATCACATTTATCATTATTATACTTATTCATATTATTGTTACTTTTGTTATTACTGTTGTTACTATCATTATCATCATTATCATTATCATTATATAACATTATCAATGTTATATTTTCATTATTATTATCATTATTGTTATTATTTCTTTTGTAATCCTTATCATTATGAACATTATCATTATCCTTATTATTATTGTTGTCATGGTATTGCCATTATTAGTTTCATCATCATTATCATTATAGTTAACATTATTATATACATTGTTTTTATTACTAATTTTGTCATCATCATCATCATCATTATTATTGTTATAATTATTGTTATCATCATTTCTGTCATTATCATTGTCATCTTTTCATTGTCGTCATTATAGTTATTACTATTATCGTTTTCATTGTTATTATCATTATAATTATTACTATCAGTACTAATTACTATTCTTTATTTATTATTATTTTTACTATTATTATAATTACTATTATTACTGTCACTATCTTATAATTATTATAATATCATCATTATAATGATAATGATCATAATCATTATTAAGAGTATCAGAATTGTTATTACTATATCTATTATGATATCTATTATTATTATTATTATCATTATCATCATTATTATTATTGTTATTATTACTATTATTATTATTATTATCATTTTATTATTATTATTATTATTATTATTATTATTATTATTGTTATTATTATTATTATCATTATTTTTATCATCATTATTATCATTATTATCATTATTATCATTACTATCATTATTATAATTATTATCATTATTATTATTATTTTTATTATTATTATTATTATTATTATTATTATTATTATCATTTTTATTATTATTTTTATTATTATCATTATTATTATTAATATTATTATTATCATCATTATTACTATTATCATTATGATGATGATGATTATTATTATTATTATCATTGATGATGACGATGATGTGAATATGATGATTGTGGTTATGATTATGATGTTGATGGTTATCATTATCATTATTATTATTATTACTATTATTGTTATTATCATCATTATAATTATTATTATCATTATTACAGTTATTGTTGTTATCCTTATTTTGATCATTATCATCATCATTATTATTGTTATTATTATTATTATCATTATTATTATAATCGTTACTGTCACTATCATTAGCATTGTTATTGTTATTACTATCATTACTTTCATCATTAGCAGTATCATTGTTAATATCACCATTGCTATTATCATTACCATCATTTTAGTCTAATTACCATAATCGTGTTTAATAGTATCATTGTCACCATTACATTTATCTTATTTTACTTAGTATAAGGATATCTACCTCTATTATTTTCGTTATATTTTTTGCTCTCACAATTCCGTTTATTATCATTATTATCATTTTATGGCATACCCTTCGTTAACCATAAGAAAACGTTCCGAATGTATGCGCTTTGGAGTTCGCACTGTTCGGCATTTGCAACACAGCGGTAAGAGGCAAATTGCAGCGAAATGTTGCACAGGTGTTGAGCGCTCCGGCCGCCCGCAGCAATAGTCACGGTTGACTCGGTTATTACACCAAACAAGGAGAGTCGAATCCCCTTCTCCCTCATCTGTACATGGTTTAAGAGCATCAGATCCGCCGTGAATCGTCCCGAGCCTTTTCTCCCGCGGATGTTTGACACCTAAACATATATTTTCGCAGTCAGGACTCCCTTCGTGTGGCGAGCTCAGCACACCTCCGGAATGTTTCCTTCGGATCCTCGGACGCCAGAATTTTGCCAGATTCCTATCAGAGATCACGACATGCCCTACACCACTACACCTCCGCCCTCACGCTCACCCGGTGGGTCTGCCGCGCCCTCGCCGCCCTCGCTCTCGGCTGCGCTGTTCTCCATCATAAGCCGCGACTGCTACGGACACGCTGGCGGACGCATACCTAACACGGACACTAAGTCTAGTACACACACGCGTCTATACACCCCACACATACACATGTAGTGGTTTTAGTGCAATGCAACTTGAAATGTTCATGGTTGCGCTTCACTGTAACTATTCGCCTGTGAGGTTGCTACTCTTGAATAAACCGAGGAAACACACACATACACGCATAACTACACATCTGAACACACATGCTCATAAACTTAACTGCACACGTTGCACCAGCTTGCACTGGGTCAAAAGCACAGGAAAAATATTACAAAACGCATGAAATCCAAGACTGCCACTGAGCGATATATATTATATATATATATATATATATATATATATATATATATATATATATATATATATATATATATATTATATATATATACAACACACACACACACACACACACACACACACACACACACACACACACACACACACACACACACACACACACACACACACACACACACACACACACACACACAAACACACAAACACACACCACACACAACACCACATACATACATATAATATATATATATATATATATATATATTATATATATATATATATATATTATATATATATATGGATATGTATGTATGTATGTATGTATAAATATATATATATGTATAAATACAATGAAAAGTAGGAGAAATTAAGGCATGAATATAGGCATGAGCTCCAATGATTTCTCAACGAACATACTCATTTCTTGTAAATTTAAGGGTATGGGTGGAATATGACGCGGGGTCAACGCGCACTTGAATAAAATGAAAAGAAATGGCTTTGAAGACGTTCAGTTCCTTACTATTAAAATGACTTTCCGAAAGAAGAACGGTTTTGCTATGTAATTACAATATATAGCTCTGTAAAGGGACAGGTGTATAGAAATGAATATAGATAGACATAAATATAGATAGATAGATAAGTAGATAGATACATAAATAGAGAGATAATTAGATGGATAGATGGATGGATAGATAGACAGACAGATAGAAAGATATAGGGAGGATGAAAGAGAAAGTGATAGATAGATAGATAGATAGATAGATAGATAGACTGACAGAGGGAGAATAGGAAAGAGATACACAGATAGATAGAGAGAGCGAGAGAGAGAAACTAATCCCACAAATAAATGGCAATGATAGTGAAAGGCGAGAGGAAGCGAAGGGAAAGAGAAACGAAGTCAGAAGGTGAAGAGGCATGTACTCCCCCATCTCTCCCCCCCTCCCTCCCCCATTCCCTTCCCTCATCTCCCTCCTCCCTCGCCCATTCCCTCCACCACCTCCTTCCCTCCCCCTACCATCCAACTCCTCTTCCCTTTATCACCCCCCGCCCCCCCTCCATCCCACCTTCTCCCTCCCTCTATCACCCCCTTCTCCCATCTCCACCCACTCCCTCCCGTCTTCCCCCTCCTCCCTCCCTCCCTCAACCACCTCCTTCCTCCTCCCCCTCCCTTCCCACACCCCCCTCCCCCTCCTCCGGCTCGTGACTGCCATCTTTGGCCCTTTGCTCATTCATCGGCCGCAAGAGACTTTTAATCGCGGGATTCTTAATGGCGGCATGATTAAATTAAGACTGTGAGTGGCGGTATAAACTCGGCAACATGGGCGCGAATAATGGTACTGCATGATTTCCTTCGCTTTTAATGGAGCACTTAAAGTCATTAATTATTCCTTAGTACTCTCTGAAAGAATTATGATCATTGCTAGGGATGGTTGTTATAAATGTTTTTTTTTTTTTACTTTCATTATTTCCATTCTGTTATCATTATCATTTTTTGTCGTTTTATGTAACTTTTCAGGATATTTTTATCGTGTTCTTGACTTCATCACTTATGGACATGTTACTATTGCACAGTTTGTCCCAACGTAGGTACACCGTAATGTTTCTTCTTCTCCTCCTCCTCCCTTTCTTCTTTTCCTCCTTTTCCTCCACCTCCTCCTCCTTCTTCCTCGTCTTCTTCTCCTTATTTTTATTCTTCACCTCCTCCTTCTCCCTCTTATCCTCCTGTTCCTCCTCTTATCATGATTGCCATTATCATTATCATTATTATTGTTATCATCATTATTAGTATTATTCTCCTCCACCTCCTCTTCTTCTTCTTCTTCTTCTTGGTACTACACTTGGTACTGGAAGCCCGAGCGGTGTGAGTTATTGCAGCCGTTTGTATATTACGAATTTTATTATTCTTATATTGACGAAGATAACGTCAGGAGATTGATTCATGTTAGAGCAAAGGTGATAATTGCAACGATAATAGTATTAACGAGTATTAATCATAATAAAATGGAAATGTGA
>NW_020869521.1:82500-87500 GCF_003789085.1 Penaeus vannamei | reverse complement strand
TGACATATTGTAAATGTAATTGCAAGTTAAATGCTAGTAATTTTGATCCATGTGTTAATTAAGTCTATGTTTAAATGAGCTGAAGATGCATCGGTAAGCATGATCATTTTTGTCGTGGATGCACTGCACAGCTGCCTTTGAAAGGGAGAGCAGGCTGGTGACGCAACGAGGAACCCGACCGTAATCGACGCCAAGGGTTGCTATAGCGAGGTCGCCTCCCGGAGCATCCCTCCCTGACGCGCCCTTAGTATCCGCACTTTCTCCCCGACGCCCAATGATCGAGAGGGACTTCCTTCAACGACGCCTCTCCGAGCCAGCGCGGAAAACAAACTCATTTCACATTAATCACTCAAAGGAACAGCCATAAAAAGAATGACAGCGCGGGCAATTAAATCAAGCGTAGGCGTCGAGGTCGAAGCGAGCGCCCTTTTCCCTTGCTCGGCGAGGACGACGAAGGGCGGCCACGCGTCACGGGCTTGAAATATAGCTGACAAATAGGCTTTGCTCCTGCGAGACGTTGGTATTCATGAGCGGTGTCTCTCCCGCGGGCGTGATAGGGGCATTTTAGCCCTCTGACATTGCCCTAACTGCACCCCGGCCGCCCTCCCGCCCTCAACCCGAGGAAAAGGCGAGCGCTATGGTGGATAAAGGGATGCTTGTGATCCTGCTTCTGTTATCACGAACACGAATTCAAAAGTGATGATTATCGGGATTGTGCCGGTCAAGATCAGGCAAATTTGCAGTTTCTTTCAGCTGAAAAGTACATGTTATATATTACAAGATAGCGGAAAATCGGTGCATTTTAAGACACTTTCTTTGCCAATAAAAAAAATATTCTATATGAGTCACATAACTGGGTCTATATGGGTCTACAAGAGCAAACGAAGCTCTGCAGTTTCTATGCTTGACAAAGAATTTCGCAGAGGTATCCAGACTTCACGACACAGCAGTCCCTGCGGCTGGATTTCAAAATTACGAAGCACCTGGTCACAACGGGCAGCCTGACTGGGCTGATGAAAGGTAACGCGACGTACGGTTATTTCTTCATATATTGTATGGCTTGAAATTAGATCTAAATAGTTTTGAGCTGCAGCTGACATATCATCGTCGTTTATCTTGTCTTACACGACGTTCCGAAAGTATAACAAAACAGGATCCAAGGGGACAAGTTCGCTCCAATATTTATGTGAGCAATAATCTCAACATATTTTAAAAGCTGCTGATGCTGTTGTACTTCACCGGCGATTGAACATATGATCACATTATTTGAAATAATTTTGACTGCCATTGCACGCAGGTCAGATATGAGTGATGACTGACAAGGGAGCAGAAGAAGGAGAAGAGGTGGAAGAAGAAGAAGAAAACATTGATACCGAAGCAAGATGGATGCTCCGCCGTCTTAAGGGATCACATTGAAATGCAAATTGCAACGAGTTACAAGAGTTCATGTTGAAGGCGCCTTCAAGCACGCTCCAGTGAGCCCAAGGGTGTCTTCTCCCATCCGTTCCTCTTCATTCACCTTCCTCCCTCATCGTAACGCTGCATTCACTTATCTCTTGTCATGGCCATCACATTTCACCTTCGCGATTTTCTTCTTTCTTTTCTCGGTCATTTCTTCGCAGCTGTTCCAGCCATGTTCGTTTATCTTTATATTTTACTTACAATGTTTCCCTCTTTGCATTCCTGATTCCCTTCGCCGCTGCAATACTCCCCCATTTGCATCTGTCTCCCACATTCGTCCTCCATCTCCATCTTTTCCGTCGCATCTCCCTCCATTTCCATCACCTCCACCGCCTCCATCTCCATCACCTCAGCCAGACGTCACCTTCGTCTCCCATTATATTCCCCGACCATATTCATCACCCCCCCCGCCACCTCGCCGGCTATTTCCCTTCTCGCAGACGCCGGAGCCGCATCAGCAAAGCTGGCAGGTCATCTGAGGAACCATCAGAGGGCTCACAAATAGATTCATCTCGCACACTGTCTGTACTTACCTTTCTCTTCGACTCCAATGGTTTCTTCTCGCCGCCAGATAAATGAGATAATGTGAGTATTTAGCTATTTGATTATGTTTCTCCCGAGTCGACAGCAAATGATTAATGGCAAGAGGAAACGAGCCCTTCCGAGCGAATGGCTCCGAAGCTTCAATCGCTTCGAAGGCGGCCTCATCTCTGTGTCCAAAGGCAAGCAAAACAAGGCGAGGTTATTCCCGAGTCGAAAGACCACCTTGGAAATATAACCCTTCTCCCTCTCTAAACCTCCGGCCTTCTAAGGAGCTCGCAAAACTACCGTCAAAGGCCTCGGGAGGGCGGGAAAAAAGCGAGCTCCTTTGTTTACATAACAGTGACCGCCGTACAATGGCGGATACTTTGCACACGGCGGCCTCGTGTTTTAGTCTCAGGTCACGCGCTGGTGAGAAACTCCGTTTTATGGGTGGTCCCCGAGTACTTATGACCCGCTTATTAGGGCATTGAGGAGCGAATGAGTTTGTTGCAATTTAGGGATTCGTGTAAGCGCTTAGGGGGGATGGGCCGGCCCGCGGATTTGGGAGGGAACATAATCGCGGTCGTTGGGGAGAAGACACGGATGATTATGTCTTTTATGATAGATCTGCCGTGGGCGGGGGTGGCTCCGGTGGGGGGGGGGGGGGGAGATGTACATCGCGAAAGTGGGAAGAGTCGTTCGGAACAGGTTTACGCTGTTTTGCTTAAGAATCAAATTTTCACTTCACCCATAACCTTGCCAGTGCGTCGGCGTTCATTGTGGTTGGAATTCAGAAATCCTCAAACACTTCTCGGTAGACGGCGACTCTGATAACATCTTCATATGCTAATGCCTGTTGGTGCAATAATGATTACTCACAGTGTCAATACGCCAATCACGAGGGAGTCCAGCCCATACAGCCTCGCCCCCCTCGGAGGCACCGAAGGACTGGCACCGGCACTCACCTCACCGCCCCCTGTGAGCCATGGCCACCGGGGGATGATTGAAAGATAATTTTATCAGAGTCGATTTTCCTCCCGGCCGCCCCGAGCAGCCCGTGCAGCTGGCCGCTCTGAACTGACTTCAAACTTGATTGAATATCAAGGAACTGGTTCAGACTTAAAGACCGAAACTTGTCTCACATTGTAGCCGTATTTTTGCTTTCTTTGAATAGTTGCTTATGTTCGTGTTTCTGCCAGGGTATTTGTCATCATAAATTCACGGTTTGTTGGGGAACCTGCATGTGAGACTTCGATCAGGTGTGATACAATTTCTGTGCGTTCATGGCCCAATAAATATAACCTGCCTTGTGATATCACACTGGTGATAAAACGTGTAAGGTTAACGTGTTCGTAAAATCATGAAGTGTGTAATTCCTAAAGACAAAATTTCTTATTTGATTAAAAACTCGACTTTAACACGCCTGCATCACAGAACAAATAAGTGCATGGACACATTTGCGTGGGCGAGAGAGAGAGAGAGAGAGAGAGAGAGAGAGAGAGAGAGAGAGAGAGAGAGAGAGAGAGAGAGAGAGAGAGAGAGAGAGAGAGAGAGAGAGAGAGAGAAGTGAGTGAGAGAGAAAAAAATGAGAAAGAGAGGAAGTGAGTGAGTGAGAGAGAGAGAGAGAGAGAGAGAGAGAGAGAGAAGAGAGAGAGAGAGAGAGAGAGAGAGAGGAGAGAGAGAGAGAGAGAGAGAGAGAGAGAGAGAGAGAAAGAGAGAGAGAGAGAGAGAGAGAGAGAGATATATATATATATATATATAGCATTATATATACATTTATAGATAGATATAGATAGATACATATAGGAGAGAGAGAGAGAGAGAGAGAGAGAGAGAGAAAGGGGGGATAACGAGACAGAGGTGAGGAAAAGGGCAGTCCACCAAGTAAAAACAGAGCAAAACAATGGCACCTTAAAATATTCAGATGTACCTCTACAGTAATACACACTTTCGGCTCGGGGACCAGCCTTGGTGCACTTGCCTGTCACTATACAGGTATTCTGCAGGTATTTAGGTGCTATGCTCTTGGGTATGTCTGACTCAGCATCATCCATTTACACGTTGACAGGCCAGGTAGCAGTACACCTAACCTGGGAAGGGGGGGGGGGTATACAATGAGGGCGAAGAAGACCGGGCGGCTTGGGTGGAGTAGACAGTATTTTCCTGATCAGTCATGATACAATGGAGTTCATAAGCAGTGGTCCGTATCATTAGGGGATCAAATCTATCAAAAAACAAGCTAGAGAGAGAGAGAGAGAAAGGGGGGGGGGATACACACACACACACACACACACACCACACACCACACACACACACACATATATATATATATAATATATAATATATATATATATATATATATATATATATATATATCGAGATCATTATTTATTCGTCATTTAAAAAGATGCACTGTTTCTGATTTCAAAGATGCATATCCGTCACTGAAACATTTGTTTACATATTTTCATAAATCTTAAAGCATATCAGTATAACAAAATTTAGTGTTATAACAAATAGAGTAAATTTTAATCCTCATTTATAATTTGTTTGTTTGTTTAAATGTTAACATTTCACTTGGGGGAAACCAATGAGTTCGTTACTTGAAAAATTTATTGTCAAACAAGTCCTGGCCTTCCTCCCAAACAGAGGTAAGCTGAGTGCTGGTATTTTAAGTCATGTTTTACCCTGATATTATAGATCACAATGCTTGATAAGTTTAACATAGTTGTTAAATCCCTTTCTACCAATTTGAATCTTGGCCTTCCTCCCAAACACAGAGAGAGGAGAAATGAAAAAAAATGCGGCAAGAACATGTCATAATGCTTTATTTGAGAAAGAATATCTGTGGTTTGTTTAGTTATTTTAGTGGTCAATGGATACAGTGACTGAAGTAGTCGCAGGTGACAGTTCCGGCAGTATCAATTAATAGTTTGAGAAGGAATGTATTTAGAGTGAACCCTCGTTTTTCGCGGGGGTCACGTTCCAAAAAGAACCCGCGATAGGCGAAATCCGTG
>NW_020869521.1:50000-52500 GCF_003789085.1 Penaeus vannamei | reverse complement strand
TGACATTGATTGGTTCATTGTTTGAAAGAGGCGCAGTTGTGCACGAGAGCATGTTTCCTCTTGCAAGAACGAGCGTGGTTGATCCTCATCTGAAGCCTCGCTCACTGGTCGATCGAAGCAATATTGCCAAATGTGTTTGGCGGAAATCTGTGGACACTTAAAATTTAAAGGTTTTCCTTTTTATCATATTTATTTGGTTTATCGTTCTCATATTAATTTGGCTGATAATAACGGACAAATCGGATCTAGGCGTCGCACGCAGGTCGCACGTGTCATGCCACCTACGTGGGAAAAGTTTCATATATTTCCGGATTTTCATTTCAAAATGGCGTACCACGTGGCATGCCAACAGTGGTAGTGTAGTGAACGACCGCCAAACTGCCGAACCGCCACTCGTAACCGCCCGAGGATTTTTTGGGCAGGAGGGACTTTCCCGTCGGGCGAGGCATTCGCCTGCGTCGGCAGCACTGACCGCCCGGCGCTCCTGGGAAGAAAATAAAGACGTGTACATCAGTCCACCATGTCTCCACGGGGATGATATCAGTTAAGTGCATGGTATATACATTCGTATGGCAATAGACTCAACACATGTATAATTCGAATCACATAAGGCTCCATTTTTAATATTTAATAAATGAATTGTTTCAGTCGATGATTGTCTTGACCTCTCGCCACATGCTACCTCACAATATTATAATATATTGGATTCATAAGTTATTTAAAAGTGCCATGTAAACAAAGGACTTCACGATTAAAACAATAATTATCTAACACTCATAGGTATGACAAATAAATGGAAATAGGTCTGATATAAATTCTGAAGGTACAAGACTACACTATGAGGAAATAGTTATACACAGCTACCACCACAGCTGCAGTATTGAGATAATAATGATTTTGTGATATTCATAATGATAATGATAACACTGACGACAGTAATAATACTTTCAATGATAAGAGTAATAACATAAAGGATAATAATGATAACAATAATGATAGTAACAATACTAATGATACCAACAATAATGATAACAATAACTACGGCAAAATTACCATTTCTGATCTATTACTAATACCATTATTGTTACAACTTTCATCTACTAGCTTCAACTATCAATATCAACTATCACTTTAGCTACTGCCGAAGCTCCTACTTTTGATTGTTACTTTAAACTGCTGCTTGCAACTACTAATTTGAACTGTTCTTAACTACTGCTCATCAGTTTTAGTAACTACTTGAAGTTATATGGGACGTAGATATAATAAATTTTGAATGATTATTGTACTCATTAGTTTGATTATTATTATAATGGAAATAGCAAATATTGAAATGAGAGGGTGATGATACTACGGTCTGGGAAAATAATGATAATGATAATATTATCAGTATCGATAATGATTACTTCGATATCTTTGATAATGATAGTAATAGAAATAAAAACAATAGTAATGATAATTATGAAAATAATGATGTTAATGATAACAGCAATGATGATAATACTAACAATGGTAATGACAAGGATAATTATGATAATAAACGATAGCAATGGTAATAATGATGATAATAATGATAATAACGATAATAATAATAATGATGATGATAAAGGTGATAATGATAAATACAATGATTATTATTATAGTAATAATAATAATATTGATAACACTAACAATAATAATGATCATGAAAATGATAATGATAATGGTTATGATAACCATAGCAATGAGGATGATGATCACGATAGTATTAATGATAATGATAATAATGATAATATTGACAAGAACAATACTAATGATAATGATAATAATGATAAAAATCGCAATAATGATAATGATGATAAACGTAAAAATGATATTGGTGATGATAGTGATAATAATGATAATGTTAATGATAAAAATGATAATGATAATACCGAAATCAAAAACAATAACGAAATCAATAATAATATTAGTAATAATAATAATAATAGTAATAATAACAATAAGGAGAAAAATAATGATAACAATGATAGTGAAAATAATGATAATGATAGAATGAAAATGATAATAATACCGATAACAATAATACAGACGATATCAATAATGATAATGAAAATAATAGTAATAATAATAATGAATAATGAAAATAATTAGAATAATGATCATGATAACATTATTGATAATAATAGTAATGATTATAATGATAACAATAATAATGAAATAATAGACGAATAGTATTGATAATGATTGTGATTATAATAATAATGATAATAACTGGTAATAAGAGTAATAATCATGATAGTAATAGTAATAATAATGATAATAATAATAATGATAAGATAATACTTGTGATCATGAAAGATGGTAATGATAATATTAATAATGATGACAATGATAACAATGATGGCAATAATAACAACGAAAATAATGACAATAATAACAATATGATTAACAAAAGTGAAAAGGATCAATATAATAATGATGATAACAGTCATATTAAGGATAATGGTAATAATAATGATAG
>NW_020869521.1:0-7500 GCF_003789085.1 Penaeus vannamei | reverse complement strand
ACATGAAGTTCGAGCGTGCATCAAATTACAAAGTTCCTGCGTGTTAAATCGTTAACTTTTAAGAAAACAAGTGTCAATGTAAAAAAGATGGAATATAAATTTTATTGAAAGTTAATGATCTTACTGCCAATTACTTCTTTTGTGAGTCTTAATAACGGTCATTTTTTGAATTTTAAACGCCCCAACGGATTCTGCTTCTGTCTGTAACTGACAGATACCTCGCTGTCTGGCTGGAAGTGTTGGGGAATATGTGGCAAGAATAATAATGGATACGTTGGGAAGAGGAAGGCGAAAAATAAACGAAAGGAAAGGATAATACCCAGTAAATAAGTAGGAATATAAAGAGTGAATAAATAACCTCTCCAAACGGGCATACGCGCAGAAGCACATCCGCGTGGTACGTATGTTCATTTCCTAACACTTTCGCAATGGCCGACGAACCGGAATACAGGGCGGCCAAAAAAGAAGAAAAAAACAAGATCATGCATGGACTTCACAACCTTCGGGTCTCACCGTTGTCACACCTTCGCCTGACCGACATGCAACGGCAGTACTTGCTTGTCAGTTCTCGTCAGCGAGAAAAAAAGGAATAAAATATACCAGTGCATTTATATCATCATATTGCAATGACCGTTAGAATGACAACTATTCATAATGATTTTCATTCTGTCTGTTATTGTTATTATTATTATTATTATTACCATTATTATTATGATATTATTATTATTATTATTATTAGTAGTAGTAGTAGTAGTAGTAGTAGTATCATTATCATTATTGTTATTAATATTATTATTATAATCATCATTATATCATCATTATCATTATTGTTATTATTATTATTATTATTATTATTATTATTATTATTATTATCATTATTATTATTATGACTACTACTACTACTACTATTATTACTATCAATATTATTATTGTCATTGTTGATATTGTTATTCGCTTTATTATTGTTATTCTCATCATTATCATTATGAAAAGTGTTCCTTTCATTATGATAACCATGATTGTCATTATCATTATTTAGTAGTAGTACTATCATTATTATTATTTATTATCGTTATCCTTACTATCATTGTTATTGTTATTATCATTATTATTGCTGTCATAAAAAAGTCATCAATATTATCATTGTTATCATTATAATTGTTATTATAGTTATTATTATGATGGTCACCATTATGAATATCATCATCATTATTGTTTTTTTTTTTTTTTTTTTTTTTTTTTGATATCATATCATTAGTATCATCATTTTTTATAATAATTTTTGTTGCCATCATTATTGTCATCATTATCATTAAAATATTACTATTGTTGTATCATCATTATTATTTAATTGTTATTATTATCATCATTATTATTATTATAATTGTTATTGTTATCATTAGTAATGTTTTTATTATTGATATTATTGTTATCATTGTTATTATTCTATTATCATTATCATCGAAGTAAGTGTTATTAATATCATTGTCATTTTTATCATAATTATCATTATCGTCATTAGTATCACTCTCATCATTGTTAATATTATCATTAGCATTAAAAAAAAAAAAAAATAAAATAAAATAAAATGAAAAAATAAATAAATATTTAAAAAAATATTACTACAACTACTACTACTAATAATAAATATGATAATAATAATAGAAAAATAATAATTATAGTAATTGAATAATAATAATGATAATAATAATGATAATAATGAAATTTCTTCTTCTTCTTCTTCTTCTTCTTCTTATTATTATTATTATTATTATTATTATTGTTATTATCATTATCATTATTATTATTATTATTATTATTATTATTATTATTATTACTATTATTAATATTATTATTACTATTATCATTATTGTTGATTTTCGTTATCCTTATCATAATTAGTGTTATCATCATTATTATCACTAGTACACTATATCGTTATCCTTATTGTCATTATCATTACAGTTATTATCATTATCATTGTTATCACTATTTTATCATTATCAATATTTTAATATTCATCATTTATAATAACAGTAATAACCATATTACCATCATTATCATTATCATTAGTATGGCTAATATTATTTTCATTATTATCATTATTATTACTATTATCATTTCATTATTATTATTATTATTTTCATCCTTTTTTATGTTATCGTTATTATTATCATTATCAAAATTATCATTATCATCATTATTTTTGTCCTCATTATTATTAGTATCATTCTTTGCCATTATTATTATAATCTTCATTCTTATTATCATATTAATTATTTCTCTCATTGCCATTATTATTAACATTATTATTATTTTTCCTATTACCATCACTGTTATTATTCCTATCGTTATCACTATTGTTATTGTCATGCTTCTTATTTATATTATTATTGTTTCTTTCATTATGTCATACACTTTTATCGTGGCCATTATAATTCTATTGTTATTGTTATTATTATTATTATTATTATTATTATTATTATTATTATTATTATTATTATTATTATTATTATTATTATTATTATTATTATTATTATTATTATTATTATTATTATTATTATTATTATTATTATCATCATCATCATTGTTACTATTATTGTTATGATTATCATTTGTACTATTGTTTTTATTACTATTATAACAATAATTGTTATTATTATCATTATCATTGTTATTGTTATTTTTATTATCATTATTATTATTATTATTATTATTATTATTATTATTATTATTATTTATTATATTATTATTATTATTATTATTATTATTATTCTATTATTATTCATCATCATCATCATCATCATCATCATCATCATCATCATCATCATCATCATCATCATCATCATCATCATCATTATTATTATTATTATTATTATTATTATTATTATCATTATTGCTATTAACAGTATCATTATCATCTTCACTATCATTATCATTATTATTATTATTATTATTATTATTATTATTATTATTATTATCATCATTATTGTTGTTATCATCATCATCATCATCATCATCATCATCATCATCATTTTCACCATTATCAGTAATATCATAATTATTATTTCAATTGTTATTATAAATAAATATAATTGTTATTTTCATTATCATTGTTGATAGTTTCATCGTTTTGATAACCATTATAATTATTATTCGCAACACTGTTATTATTACCATCATTATCATTATCATCATTATTATCATCATCACTCTAATAATTGTTATCATATCTATCGTTATTATTAGTTATACCACTTTCATTTGTATCATCATCTTCATAACTATCATCGCCATAACTGTTATCATTTTCATCATCATTATCAATATTACGATTATTACATATGTCACTACTACGACTACTACTGCCACTACCATTATTATCATTGTTATTGTTATAAACATTATCATTGTTGTCATTGTCATTACTATTATATCTACCATCATCCTCACTAACATCGTTATCATTATTGTTATGATCGTTATTGTCATTGTTATTACTATTATTATCATTATTGTTAATAATAATGTTATTATTATATGCATTAGGAGTTGTATTGTAAGTAGTGTAGTTACTTTCACTATTGTTATTATTACCATTATCTTCCTTAGCATTATCATTATTATTATCATTATTTCATGATCATTATCACTATTATCATTATTATTATCATTATTATCATTATCATTATTCATTATCATTATCACTATCATCATTATTATTATCATTATTATCATCATCATTATCTTTATCATTTTACTTATCATTATTGTTATCATCATTATTGTTATTATTATCATTATTACAATCATTATCATTTATTATCATTATTATCATTATTGTCATTACTTTTATTACTACAGATGCAACTATTATCATTAGTATCATTGTTACTATTATCATTACTGTTATCATCATCATTTTCATCAGAATCATTATCATTATCTACATTTTTTTATGATAATTATGATTGCAATCATCATTATCATTTCCAACCACATAACTGCCGATATTACTCTGAACTTCGATATAAGGGTATGTCTGTTCAAATGTTGGTGAGTGGATAATTTCGTTTAGAAAACAGTCAAACCTTCACCTATTGGGAAAAACAAAAGCAACAATGGAACCGGCTAGAAATAAATAGAAAAATATTAATTAATAAACATAACATTATCAATAAATCAATGCCAAATGAGTGAAAAATAAATAAAAACGTGAATCGAAAGACCCTCGAGCGGCTTGGAGCGAGCGAGACAGAGGGTCGATCCGGGGCCTCGGGCAACATCCGGGACATCGAGCGAGGCGGCAGTTGCGACACCAGGGAAGTCATTCGCTATTCACCGCCGCCAGAACAGGCTCGGGGGACCGCTGGCATTCCGGACTATCAATTCTGGGATCGGAATTCCAGGTTTTTTATGATGCTTCCTCCTCAGAAATGTAGTTATTATTGCCATTGTCTCTGTCACTTTACAAGGAGAACGATTACCAAATTGGAGGCAACTTGAGGAAAAAAGGCCACGTAATGTGAGGGAGTCCGGGTGATTCATAATCATGAGAGGCAAATTACAAATATTTAACATCTTTGGTGTGAAATTGGATTAACATTATGATGTATTAAGTGTCTGGAGAATCCAATATTACGAGGTAATAAAGATAAACTTAATGTGGATGCTATATAGTCTTTAATTGGATTCCAGAAGCAAAAAAGAAAAAAAATCGAAGATGCACACGCACAAGCACGCCCACACACGCACACATTTGCATTTTGCTTGTAAACAGATGCCCTGTTAATATTTTTATTAATGTAAGGTATATATATCTCCATTTACGAAAAAATGTATCTCATAATTATGTTTACTTCCCTACAGTCATTGTTTCTTACATGTTTAGCTCTGTCTATATCATTCTAAATCCCTTATTTTCCCCCGGGTTAATAATCTTAACCCATCACCTACCCCCATTGGATTACCTACCCCCCCCCCCAAACACACACACACAGATCTGTGTTTGTGTGTGTTCATATAAGAAACATACACGTATATAGATCTATTTTAAGATAGAGTAGACGTAGATGTAGATGTAGTTACAGATCTCTCCCAAGATGGCCTCAGTGACAGCCGATGCCCCGGACGCAGAACTCGCCACCTTGTAACGGAGCTGCAGTTCTCATAACAGATCGTCACTATGATTTTCTGCGTTTGAGTGTGTGTGTTTGTTTGTTTGTTTGCGTGTGTGTGTGTATGTGTGTGTGTGTATGTGTGTGTAAGTGTGTGTGTGTGTGTGTGTGTGTGTGTGTGTGTGTGTGTGTGTGTGTGTGTGTGTGTGTGTGTGTGTGTGTGAGTGAGTGAGTGAGTGAGTGAGTGAGTGAGTGAGTGAGTGAGTGTGTGTGTGTGTGTGTGTGTGTGTGTGTGTGTGTGTGTGTGAGTCCATCCTGTCTATTTGCGCATTAAGGATCCATTCTGTTCAGTATTTTTCATCAGCTGATCTCTCCTCCCATTCATGCAGTAATCTATCTATAAGTGTGTGCTTTGAAAAATAGTACGATAGACCGCCAGAGAGATGAAAGGAGAAAAATATCAGCTCGTCAAAGGCGTCCAGAGGCGCCTCTCCGTATACGACCGCCCTGTTTACTTTGAGCGGCCTCCGGGGGCCTCGACAACGCACGGTAGTGTTCTGGAAATAGCCCGTTGAAAATCATGATAATGCCCAGTGTGAGCCGAACACTGCTCGAACCCGCCGACAGGTACATGGATTGGAATTCTATACAGAGTAACACTCAATAGCGGGTATTATTCCAGTCACAGGTCAAGCTAGGTCTCACGGCACAACCATCCCTGGAGAGGTCAACCGCTGACCTGCGTATCATGAAGAGAATCGAGTGTGAAACCCCCATTGTTGTGTTCCCCTTCATTACACAAAAGTCCCTTAAAACCTCAGCCTTCCGTTGCTTTCAAGGTAAACCCATTTGGCGATAAGTTCCCCCGGCTGCGATGCCAAATACGGGATCTGTGACAGTAAATCCGGGTCGAAAGGAGGCTGACCCATCGCCGTTTGGACTCCTCGCATGCGTCTTCGAGGCGCAGGAAACATGCGCTCGAACGAACGAGGGAACTGCCGGGGGAGCCGTCCGCCATCACTACCCCCGATTTTCACAAGTACAAAGGAAATACTGGGGAATACATTGATCAAGTATGAGCTTATCTCGAGTAGAAACCAAGGTCACGCCGTCTCCTGCTCACATTCGGACACGGTGATCCAGGTCAGGTCAGGCTGGATGGTTCTCACGCCTCTGGTATGACCGGGCTTTCTGCGTCCTCGTGGCCGATACACCGAGCTCTTCGTCGAAGGCAACACCACATAACCGAGGTCCAAATACGTTATCGAAATTTTAGTTTGTTTTTTCTTTAGAGACTGGCAATACATAAGAATACGTCTTACTTAAATAACAAATACTTTGTTTTGTGTCATTTTTTCAAAATAAAATTAATACATTTTGTATGTACATGAACGAATGTGCGTATTAATATATATTTACGACTTGTGTAAAAAGTTGCACAAATTGTATATCGGAAATAGAGTGCAGAACGTAAAAGAAATGTTCCAAGACAGTATTTATTAATCTTTTATGTTTCACGAAATTTCTTATATCTGATAAGTCATTAAACACGCTTGGATAGAGAACATATTTTGCCGTTAATAAAATTATGGCGATGTAAAGATAATTCCCAAGAACGACCCTGTGTAGTGCAGTCTAATTTCGAGTTCGGTTTTATATCACGTCAAAGATGATTTAGGAAATTGCCGTGTGCATGAGTTCAGAGTGCATTCTTGCGTGTGTACGTCTTCAGCTGGAAGTGGTGCAAATAAACCAAGGTCTGGAAGGGAAAAAAAATCAATATCGCAGAGATTTAATGTTGGACTGGATCCCAGGACCAAGAAATCGTTAGCTTTATATCATATCTGAATCCTTTATAACTCTTGCGGCTGCCCTTATGGCCTGGCACGCAGAGGCGGCTACATCGGCCAATTGGAAAGGATCTAATTCGCTTAATACTCTTAAAATTTCCTTTTGTTCTCGCTTCTGACAGTTATTGGTCCAAAGCACAATTCAATAGCGCGCATAAATGTCACTGGGGAATGCGAGATAACGAGCGGACGGGACGTGTCCGGGGCCGCGTTAGCGCCGTCAACACTGATGCTTGAACGAGCCGGGGGAGAGCGATCGGGCAGCACCTCGCTCCGCATGATAAGGCGCTCACGTCGATCTCATCCTCGCGCGGTCGGCGGGTTCTGTGCAGGAATGAATAACTGTTTACAAGCCGCTCATTGCAGCACAAAGAAGCAAGGATCTTCTCCTAGATCGTATAGGAACTGCTGATATGTTTGTTATAGGACTTAATTTCGATACGAGAATATTCGGGGATTTTCTTAGAATGAGTAAACGTGGAACAAAAAACGACATTTTTATTGGAGATGACTCGGAGAGATAGAATCTTTCC
>NW_020869520.1:1043169-1050669 GCF_003789085.1 Penaeus vannamei | reverse complement strand
GTCTGTCAGATTGTGGTGTGTAGTGTGTATTTGTTTGTCTGTCTAATGTTGTTGTGTGTGGGTGTTGTGTTGGTGTAGGTTGTGTGTGTTGTGTGGTTTGTGGTTGTTTGTTTCTGTTGTTGTGTTTGTGTTTGTGGTCTGTGTGGTGGTTGCGTTTGGTGTGGTGGTTTCAGTGTCCTAATAGGTATGAGAGAAATGTCTGACTTGCTGTTTGTGTGTGTGAGTTGTACCTTAGCGTGGGGTAGTCGTGTACTAAATGGTGTGTGTGTGTCAGTTACCTAATTGTGTTGCCCTTTGTTTCGGTGGTTTGGTCTGGTGTCACGCTCAAGCTTGTGTGGTTATGTGGGTGGTGCTGTCCAAGCTTCTTCGACCTCTGGCATCGCCATTCCCCCAGAGTGCCAATACGAATGGAAACTTTGTTTAGTGCCGCTTTATGATCCAAAGATTTCCTCTTCTGCTGCCCTGCTTACCTTAGGAAACATTCAACAGAATAATCCATGAGAAGGTTCTCAAGGAACGCGCCCGCGGAGGCAGGGGGATAGGTTATGTAGAAAGATAAGGAAAAAAAAGAAGAAGAAACCGCCTCGAAACGCCGCCCTGCGAAAGCAACAAAAGAATCTACTGGCCACCCCGCGCGCAGCGTGCCTAGAGGCGACGGTATGATTAAAAGATGATCGCAATTGCTTCCCTAGTAATGAAAGACATCACCCGCACGACTCGGCAACGAGCCCCTAAACAAAGTCTTTCCATTCGTAAGTTGGCACCTCTGGCTAGCGAAGATGCCAGAGTCGAAAGAGTCTCTGACACACACACACACATACACGCACACAAGGCTTACTGACACACAGACGCATACACACTCGAAAACAAAGGCACACACACACATTAGGTACACTGACACACACACACACATTAAGTACACTGACACACACACGCACATAAGGTACACTCACACACACAAACACACACACACACACAAAATTCTCTCTCATACACACATATTAGGCACACTGACACACACACACACGCACCCACACACGCACACACACACACAAACACACAAACACAAACACACACACACATAGACAGACAAACACACACACACCACACACACACACACACACACACACACACACACACACACACACACACACACACACACACACTTAGACAGACAAACACACATACACATACACACACACACATAGACAGACAAACACACACACACACTGCACCTTTCAGCCACCAAAAAGAAAAAGGTTGCCAGCGAGGAATTTTAGAAACTTTATCCTTGTATTTGCCTGTCGCTCTCTTCCGTTTTCCATTTATTTATTGATATTTGTGTCCATTTCTGCCTTTGTTCTCGATTTTGCCGTTCCGGTTATGTTTTCTTTTTCTTTTCTTTTATTTATTTCTCTTCTTTTGACTGTCTGTTCCAGTAAAGGTGTCAAATCCCTTTTCGTCTTTCTCTCTCCGTTTTGTTATCCAGTGTTTGTCTGTGCAACCTTCAACATGCCTAATGTAAAGTGATCTAATTTTTCACTCTATGTAAGCTGAATAACAAGTATATGGTAATTAGTACATAACTTAATAAAAAAAGGGGAAAAAATACACCAAAATGATTTGCACAGATTTGCAAGCATCAACATAATTGTGCTCAGATCTGTGAGCTATTCAACGAGAATGCAATAGATGATTAAGTGAAAGTAATTTATGAAAACTGTAAAATTAGGTGTCACTGTCATACGCAGGCACACTCTGACAGACCTGTGCCAAAAAAAAAAGGTTCCTGCTATTTTTATCCCTTCGCTGATAGTCATTGCGGAATCAAGTTATGGAGATAGGCTGAGACTAGACATGCCCAAATCCTTACAGATCTTGAAAAAAAACAAAAAAACGAGACTCTTGCGAATTTCCAGTTAAAACAGGAGAAATACACAATGGAAACGACTTTTGGAGAACGCCAGATCCCGGAAAAAGGGATATTTCACATTTTAGACTGAAAGATCGCACAAAGAATACAACAACAACGAGTGTTATTGTTGAATCTGACTCACCTAAAATGCAAAACAATAGAAAAACAATCGCTGAAAGAATGAATGCAAGTTTGTTGTAGAGGAAAAAAAAATACATTGAAAATCAAAGGTTATGTGCGACCTTTGTACAGAGATACGAGCCAGGATTAATGTACATACAAGTGAATATGCAAACCTTTGTTCTCTAAATTGGATGTTGGCCGAATATCGCTCTATATTTTATTTATTTAACTATTTTATTTCCCCTGTTTATTTTCTTTTCTTTTTCTTTTTTTTCTCTTTTTTTTCTTTCCGATCTTGACAGGCTGTATGCACAAGTTAATGGAATAAGTTATGGTCGTAACTTGTTAAAACTCCTTCTCCCTTTTTATGTAAGCAAAATCTATTACTCCGTAATGATTTAACGGAAAATATGTACTTATAATGATGATAATAATGATCATGATAATAATGATAATAGTTAATGATGACAGTGATAATGATCATGATAATGATAATAATAGTAGTAGTAGCAGAAGTATAATAACAATAATAATACTTATGATGATGATGATGATACTACTACTACTACTACTACTACTACTACTACTACTACTACTACTACTACTACTACTACTACTACTACTAATAATAATAATAATAATAATAACAATAATAATAATAATAATAAAAATGAGAAAAATAACAATAATGATAATGATAATAATTTCAAAATATAATAATGACCATGATAGTAATAGTGATAGTAATGATAATGATAATGATATTAGTAATAACAATGATAAAATAATAACAAAAATAATGATGATGGTGATGATAATAATGATAATGATAAAAGTAGCATAATAATCATAATAATATATAATAATAATAACAACAAAATAATGATGATAATAATAGTAGTAGTAATAATAAAAGTTATAATAATGATAATGAAAAATATCAGTAATGATAAAAATGAAAACAACAATAACGATGATAATAATAAGGAAAATAATAGTAATAGCATAAATGATAATAATAACAATGATAATTGTAATAATCATTATAGTAGTAATGATAATAACAATAATGATAATAATAATAATGAAGATAATAATATTGATAATAATAATACCAACAACAGCAACAACAAAAGAATACAAATAATAATAATAATAATAATAATAATAATAATAATAATAATAATAATAATAATAATATAATACATTATTATTATTATCATAATAATAATTATAATAATAATGATAATAATAAAAATAGTAATAATAATAATAATGATAATGACAATGATGATAAAGATAATAATAATGATGTAGATGAAATAATTATGGTAATGATAACAATAGCAATAACAACAAGAATAAAGATGATGACGATTATGAAGGTAATAATGATAATAATGACGATGATAATAGAAATAGTAATAATAGCAGTTATAATCATGATAATGACAATAATAACAACAATAATAATGATATTAGTAATAATAATGATAGTTACAATAATAATAATGATGATGATAATAAAAATAATAATAATAATAATAATGATAATGATAATAACAATAGTAGTTATGATGATGATGGTAATAATAACAATGATAATAATAATGTTAAAGATGAGGATTATTATCATAACAATAAAAACAATAGTAAAGATAATAAATGATCATGATAATAATCATAACATTAATGATGGTAATGGTAAGTTGATCGCAGTGGAACAAAAGTAATCGATAACAGTTAATTGTGTTATTAATAATGAAATGTCATTAGAAATTATAACAAAAAACAAAATGAATAATAATAATAACAACAACAACAACAACAACAACAACAACAACAACAACAAAAGCAACAACAACAGCAACAACAACAAAAGCAACAACAACAATGATAATAATAATAATAATAATAAAATAAATAAATGAAAATAATGATGTTAGTGATGATATTGTTTCCAGTATTCATGATAGCAATGCTATGAATAAATTAGTTTATCAATATCAGCACAAATCAACAAATACCACAGTAAAAGCATTAATATTTCTAGCATTATCATCTTTATTACCATTATTATTAGTATCATTACTGTATTATTGTTATCATCATTATTATTACTATTATTTTCTATCATTATCATTATCGTCAGCATCATCATCTTCATTATGATCATCACCATCAGGATCATCATCATCAACATCATAACATCATTTTGCTATAACTGCTATTATCATATTGTTATCATCAGAAAGTTATCATAAGAGTTCGAATAAATAGTATATGAGTATACATGTATATATATATATATATATGTATGGGGAGATCATGAAAATGGAGCAAGTGGATTAAAAGGAAGTGAATCTGACCATCAATAATGGATCTATTTTCGGTTGTGCTTTTACCATCGAGTTCTATTCGGCAGATTCAAATAGGGATGTGTGATTGTGTAAATCTATAAATGTTTTTCATATTACGTATAGATATGATGTGTGTTTTTAGTCCACCAAATTTTGTAATCACCAATGTGTTTGTTATAGTTTTTTTTCTCTCTCTTTCATTGTTTCTTTGATATCATTGGAATTTATCCTATGTGGAGGTACTTGGTTATGTAATATGAATATATTATGTGGGCTGTGATTTTACTTATTATACGTCATCACTGCAGGTTGAATGAATTTACACGATGTATATCAGGCTCGATTCTTGTTTCCCAGCAATGATTGGTTTTAATTAGAACCGACTGCATGATTCTTATATAAATGATGATAATAATGATGATACTATGACTAGTTCTACTACTACTGTTAAAGATGAGGGTAATAACAGCAATGATAACGATTATTAAAAAACAATATTATTGTGAGTAATAGTGAAAATGAGGAGAGTAATGGAAATGACAATAATAATGATCAGAATTATAATGATGAGGAAAAACAAAATGAAAATAATGAACACAAAACAACGTTAGTGTAGTAGTATTCATCGTGAATGTAATGAGATAATAATAATTAAGATAATAAAACAACACAATAATGATAGTAATGATCATAAAAACGATTATGATGACAATGATTAATACAGGAATGAAATAATAAAATCATAAAATACACACTCACACACACACACACACACACACACACATACTCACACACACACACACACACACACACACACACACACACACACACACACACACACACACACTCACACACACACACACACACACACACACACACACACATATGCATATATACTGATCAATTCTTAAATAGAGAAAGCGAATTTTCAGACGCGAGAATTACATTAATCCGATGGTTCTCACACTAAAAATATCCTAGATTAATATCCTGAAAAATTAATAATATTATTATAATTTATTAATATTATTACTTAATGCTATTATATTAATATTTAATAAAAAAAAATATCTTAAAAATATCCTAGATTTCTGCGACACACCCGCCCTTTACTCCAGTTACTTTAAGAATATGTATCAAACGTGCAAAGTTGTCATACTATCTTGATAATGTACAAACCACTGTATATCACTGCACAAATATACTTATCTAATCAATGGGAAACTTACGCTTGCGTTGATAAGCAAAGCCGTTTGTTAGATAGAACAGCATTTCCTAAATATTACTGTTAATACTTTCTCTGTTATTGTGATTATATTATTATCATCATTATCATTATTCATTTTATATTATTATTATTATTATTATATTATTATTATTATTATTATTATCATTATCATTATCATTATCATTTTCATTATCATTATTATTATTATTATTATTATTATAATCATTATTACTGATATTGCTATTTCTATTATTATCATAAATGTATATGTTCATCTACCTAGTCATGGATTCCACCGGAAACTGTCCACATTTTCCAAAAGTTTCACAGTGAAAAACTTCAGAGGCAAAAGACATATATTCGCAAAATATTATGCGCCGCACATGTTGAGAGCCATTGCATTAATCTGATAAAAATGAACGATCAAACGCGTTATTAATAATCCTACCAATCAATTAAACCCTTTTTCATTTTATAATACCCACTGATGATGAAGAGATGGATCCAGGTGAACACAAAATATAAATTACTAGGAATCCTACAAAAAAAAGGTCGTGATCAAAGAAGTTTTATATAAAAATAGCATATATTCGAAGAGTTGGAGAAAAAGCAAATTGACTGGGGAAAAATGCTGCTGTTACAGTTAACACCTGAGCTGCTGTAACAGTCAGTCGTTACACGGTTTTAACGAATGGATGGAACAAGAACGTGAAAGTGGGTGTAGCCAAACTAGAGCATGGTTTGTCTTTAGTGTAAATCTGATGGATCTTCTTTTAACAGATTGGTAAAAATGGTGATGATCCAAAGCCACTTTCTGGCCAAATAATAAGTAGTAGTAGTAGTAGTAGAAGAAGAAGAAGAAGAAGAAGAAGAAAAAGAAGAAAAGAAGAAAAGAAGAAAAAGAAGAAGAAAAAGAAGAAAGAAGAAAGAGAAAAGAAGAAAAGAAGAAAAGAAGAAGAAAGAAAAAGAGAAGAGGAGGAAATAAACCTACACTCATAGGAGCCTAAAATACCACCCAGAGGAAAAGAATATAGATGGGGTTTCTTATCGCTAAAGAATGGCGAATGGACTTCCAAATTGAGAGTTTCTAGTTTAACTCTCAAGAGGAGAAGAAAAGTGCTGTTATCTGTCTCATTAAGAAATGATTACACTCATACTGATTATTGCTTTGGGGAAGCTTACATTAATATTTCTAAGAGAGAACCGAAAGAGAGATAGGAGTAGATAGAAAAATGGATAGAGTGACAGACCGACAACAGACAGATAAATAAAATAAATAGACTGAGAGTTAATAGATAGATAACAAGCTAGGTGTCTCTTCCAAAACTTATCGTCTTGTACAGTAGTAATCATCAACAGCATGTAATACAAATCCAAAAATAATAATTTTCTCATAATTCCTCAATTTCGAGTAGCTGGACTGCCTTATCTCTGATCTGGTATTGCAAATATGATTGAAACTGCCGAAGGGTTCCTGCCTGCCATTGCATTAATCTGAAATCTGCTGTAGTGATATATCAGAACGTACTATCATTACTATTACGACTATTGTTATCATACTATTGTTATTTCTAATACTACTACTATCCCTACTACTAATGGTAATAATAATAGTAATCCTTTTAATGATTATTATGATCATTATCATTATTACTGCCATCTATATCATTATCATTATATCATCATAATTATTATTATCTTTATCTAACTATCATCATCATATCATTATTATCATACTTATCTCATTTATCTTTATAACTATCATCATCATTATTATTATCTTTATCATAACTATCATTCATTATCAATATTGCTAATGTCATTATCATTTTTCTTCTAATCATTATTATTATTATTATTATGATAATTTCTGT
>NW_020869520.1:1030698-1035698 GCF_003789085.1 Penaeus vannamei | reverse complement strand
CATGCAAGTTTCTTCTGTCTTTCTTTATGTCTGTCTGTCTGTCTCTTTACCTCTCTCTCTCTCTCTCTGTCTGTCTCTGTCTGTCTCTGTCTGTCTCTGTCTCTCTGTCTCTCTCTCTCTCCTCTCTCTGTCTCTGTCTCTCTCTCTCTCTCTCTCTCCTCCCTCTCCCTCTCCCTCTCCCCCCCTCTCTCTCTTTCACTCTCTCTCTCTCTCTCTCTCTCTCTCCCCCCCCTCTCTCTGTCTCTCTCTCTCTCTCTCTCTCTGCAAACTGTGCCAGCATTATTGCCACGAATTTGGCCCCCCCCAAAAAAAAAAAAAAAAAAAAAGTACCGAAGCTAAAAAAGAGAAAAAAGAAACCTGGTTAACAATCGTTCATATAAATGCTCAATTTTGTCCTTAAAATGAAGTAGAAATGTAGAAGTAGAAATATCAGTCAAGGAAAAGGGACTTGATATCTCATGCACAATCGTGAATCGTGTCTCCTCCCTGGTATCAGTGACTCCTTATATTCCTTATACTTTCTTTCCCTGTTTACCGCCAGGACCTTGGGCGCTGGGGGAAGGGAGGAGGAGGATGGGAGGAGGAGGGAGGAGAGGGGAAAGGGGAGGAGGGAGGAGGGGGGGGAGGAGGAGGAGGAGGGAGGAGGGAGGAGGGGAGGGAGGGAGGAGGAAGGAGGAGGAGGGGGAGGGGGACGGAGGGAGGGAGGAGGGAGGAGGGAGGAGGAGGGGAAGGAGGAGGGAGGAGGGAGGGAGGGGAGAAGGAGGGAGGAGGGAGGGGGGGAGGGGGACGGAGGGAGGATGGAGGAGGGAGGAGGAAGGGAAGGAAGGGGAGAGGAGGGAGATAGGAGGGAGGAGGGAGGAGGAAGGAGGGAGGGAGGAGGAGGAGGAGAGGGAGGAAAAGGGAGGGGGAGGAGGAAGGGGGATGGAGGAGGAGGAGGGAGGAAAGGGAAGAGGGAGGAGGAGAGGAGGGAGGAGGAGGGAGGGGGGAGGAGGGAGAGGAGGGAAGAGGGGGGAGGAGGAGGGGAGGAGGAAGGGAGAGGGAAGGGGAGGGAGGAGGGAGAGGGAAGAGGGAGGAGGGAGGAGAGGAGGGAGGAGGAGGAAGGAAGGGGGAGGGGAGGGAGAGGAAGAGGGAGGAGGAGGGAGGAGGAGAGTTAGAGGGGAGGGAAGGAAGGGAGGAGGGGAGGAGGAGGGAGGAGGGAAGGAGGGAGGGAGGAGGAGGGGAGAGAGGAGGAAGAGGAAGGAGGGAGGAGTGGGAGGGGGAGGGAAGGAGAAGGGGGAGGGAGAGGGGGTGTGTGTATATCAGGGATGATTTTAGGCAACGCACTAAATCCAGTTATTGATAAAGTAGAAGGAGGTGAGGTTATGTGGATTACTGTACAGTATGGAAAATTACAGTCCATATTTTAACTATATTTCGGATTCTTTTGAAAATATTTGCCTCCGTGACAAATATTTATAGTAGTAGGGGAATTCAATGATAATTTATTAATACCTGATAATAAAATGAACAAAGTAATAAAGATATATAAATAATATAGATATATAACTAATAAAAATATATAAACTATAAATAAAAAAATACATAACTAATAATATAAATAAATAATAAAAATAAAAATATATAAATAACAAAAATATATAACTAATAAAAATATATAACTATAAATAATAAAAATATATAACTAATATATATAAATAAATAATAAAAATAAAAATATATAAATAACAAAAATATATAACTAATAAAAATGTATAACTATAAATAATAAAAATATATAACTAATATATATAAATAAATAATAAAAATAAAAATATATAACTAATAAAAAATGTAACTAAATATATATAACTATAAATAATAAAAATATATAACTAATATATATAAATAAATAAAAAAAATATATAACTAATATACATAAATAAATAATAAAGATAAAAATATATAAATAATAAAAGTATATAACTAATAAAAATATATAACTATAAATAACAAAAATACATAACTAATATATATAAATAAATAATAAAGATAAAAATATATAGATAACAAAATATATAACTAATAAAATAATAACTATAAATAATAAAAAATATATAACTAATATATATGAATGAATAATAAGAATAAGATATATAAATAATTAGAATATATTACTAATAAAAAATATGAATTTAACGCGGACAATAAACTAATAAAAATATAAATTTAACCTAGAAGATAAGCAAAGCAACAAAGATAACCTCGAACTCTGCAACACCGATTTAATGATAACCAATAAACCTGAAATTATCTCCGATATTGAGATAATTCCTAGCTCGATAACAGATCGAATTGATATCAGACACTCTCAAATTGAGTAAACCAAAACGACAACTTTTCCAAAAATCTCGATGCCTTAAAAAAAAGAAAGAAAAATCTATAATCAAAAATGTTTTTTTTTTTTTTTTTTTTTTTTTTTTTTTTTTTTTTTTAGCACAGACTCCCTCTCTTAACGGTATTTCACTTACCGATAATATCAATTTGCAAATATCAATTCTAACCCTTTCACTGATACGTTCTGAAATCATTTGCCTTCCCTGATACGCCTTTTCTGTATTTTCTGAATAACATTTTCTTAATTCTGTAGATAAGTGAGCATCTGTCGTGAATAGTGACGTAAAAGCTGCTATTGACTAGTGATAAGATTTCGAAAAGAATTTAGGCTCATAAATGCGATGTGTCTTTACGTGAAAATTTGCGAAGCAGAAAGGAAACGAGATGATAATTATAGATACAAGCAAAAAACACTTTTATAAAGGAAAATTAGGAGAAAGTAGAAATGATCTCTGTCTGTCTGTCTGTCTCTCTCTCTCTCTCTCTCTCCTGTCTGTCTGTCTCTCTTTCTTTCTTTCTCCCTCCCTCCCTCTCTCTCTCTCTCTCTCTCTCTCTCTCTCTCTCTCTCTCTCTCTCTCTCTCTCTCTCTCTCTCTCTCTCTCTCTCTCTGTCTGTCTGCCTGTCTGTCTCTCTTTCTCTCTCTCTCTCTCTCTCTCTCTCTCTCTCTCTCTCTCTCTCTCTCTCTCTCTCTCTCTCTCTCTCTCTCTCTCTCTCTCTCTCTCTCTCTCTCTCTCTCTCCTCTCTCTCTCTCTATCTATCTGCCTGTCTGTCTCTCTTTCTCTCTCTCTCTCTCTCTCTCTCTCTCTCTCTCAAGAAAACTATTCTAGACAATAAGTGTAACTCGAGTCAGTCAACTGATACTAATAATTTTAAAGGAGAAAGCGGAGAATTTCAATGATTATTTTGCAGATATTGGAAGACAGGACTTTGAAAATTCACGGGAAAATATTTCCTTTACATGAGTGTATTGGTTCTGGGACTAACAACCATAGCGAAGGTCCAATGGCACTTTTAGAGTTATTCCCGTGGACTGCAATACTGCCATTTTGACAATAAAATCCTTGTCCATGAACCAAGAACAAAATACAGTATCGTATAAAAGTGATAACGGTGAGAGGCCCAGCGATATGGGATTAGATTCTAGCAGATAAAATATACTGCCTTACTCGCTGCCTTTAAGGACAAGCTAAAGAAATATCTATTACTTGACTAAATCGATTTTTTATATAATAAACTGTATGCAAAATGCAACTCTATTATTCATACTGCAATATTTGCTTTTGATAAGACTATTCTAAAATATGCTAGGAATATATTATGATATTCTATATAATTCTATGTTGAATATGTATTTCAGTATTATGTTGTGATATGTTGTATATCTATGTTTTCCATTTTATTATTTCTTCATATATGACCATTATTTTTACGTAGCAAGGGAAGTCGAATGTATCATATCAAATTGAACTCTAAAATTAGAAATATCTACTAACATAAGTATCTTACAGTGTTGAACTAATATGTGACTGTGTATGTAAATATGTGATTGCTAATACTTGAACTGTGATAAGTTTGTACATCAAGTATTACAGCCTAGAAGGAGTGTAGGATGCTTTTTCTATCTGTTTGGATATAATTTTATGATGATGCAGAGAACAGTGTGCAATATTTTTTAATCAAATATATTTTGCATTAATTTTATGAAAATGTTATATGCACCTGTATATATGAATATGATGTATATATGTGTGTGTGTATTGTGATGAATGCCCAATGTAAATTGTGATGATATATATATATATATATATAATATATATATATATATATATATATATATATATATATATATATATATGTGTGTGTGTATTGTGATGAATGCCCAATGTAAATTGGAAATAAAGTTTTATTGTTATTATTATTATTATCATTACTCTATTTCACCTTTCTCCCCCCCCTCTCTCTCTCTTTCTCTCTCTTTTTTTTCTCTTCTCTCTCTCTCTCTCTCTCTCTCTCTCTCTCTCTCTCTCTCTCTCTCTCTCTCTCTCTCTCTCTCTCTCTCTCTCTCTCTCTCTCTCTCTCTCTCTCTCTCTCTCTCTCTCTCTCTCTCTCTCTCTCTCTCAATCCATCGTCTTTCTCTTTTCTGTTTCCATCTATTCATCCATTACTGTATCTGTGTTCTCATGTCTTGTTATTTTTCTATTGCTATGCTGCATTTGCAATAAACACACACGAACAAACAGACACACACAAACACACACAAAGATACACAATTCACACACACACACAGACGCGCGCACACACAAACACAAAATTCCAAATTCCGATTTTGTGCCAAGGTGGTGGAAAGTGTTGTGACGTCATGGGTTGTGACGTCACTGAGGTAGGATGACGTAACCGGGACAGGATGACGTCATTCGTTTTAAGAATCGATTTTTTTTTTTTTTTTTTTTTTTTTTTTTTTTTTTTTTTTAAGACTATGGGAAAAAGGGTTGTTTACTGTCCTCACTTGAATGAATTTACTACATTTTTTTCTTTATAAAAACGTATATTGTTCTTAATTCCCATTTTACAAAAACAGTAAATAATCTGATATAGTCTATAACTTCCATTTATTTCTGCCCATCTAT
>NW_020869520.1:1023198-1025698 GCF_003789085.1 Penaeus vannamei | reverse complement strand
AAGCGAAAGTACACACACACACACACACACACACATGCCACCCCCTCCTACCCCCCCACCCCCCCCACGCACATATATGCACTTACACACAAGCCAGCATTGAACTCAACACAGAGATAAAAACAAAAAACAAAAAATGCACTTCCCTAAGCATTAATATAATCACTTACGTAATAACTGAAAACAAGGTCCGTCATATTCACCGTAATTTTTTTTCCTCTGTCGTTGATTTAGATATTAATAACCTGTTTTGTATCGCGCAATTAGTCCAAAACCTGTGACACGTGTTTACGGTCTCTTAATCACCTCATAGTGGATGAAGGCGCACGCAAGCAGAGCACGCAAAGCAGCCGCAGTCACACGCAAGCAGGCGCCACGCCCTTGTCTGCCCCATCAGCTGTTTTGCCGCTTCGGAGATTGGGAGAAACGGCAGTGATTCGGGTCGTTGTCTGGCGGGATGTGGCACTGGTGATGTGGCACTGGTGATGTGGCACTGGTACTGCTCGCGCGGCCTGGCACCTGTAGGCACCTGTCTGGTTAGCTCTCTGTCTATCTTTGAATATCTATACATGTACGCGTTTTGTATGCCTACACACGCACATATATATATTTATGTGTGTATGTGTGTTGTAGGTGTGTATGTGTGTGTGTGTGTGTGTGTGTGTGTGTGTGTGTGTGTGTGGTGTGGTGTGTGTGTGTGTGTGTGTGTATGTGTGTGTGTGTGTGTGTGTGTGTGTGTGTGTATTTGATTAATAAATAATACAACACTTTTTGTATAATTTACTATTTTATCTTAATTCATATAGCAGTATGGAATAATATAGTTTTCATTACACTGTTTTCGACACTGTTTACATAATACTCCTTCATGTATGCTCATTTAACAGCTTATATAACGTATTTCCTCTTTCGTTCACAGTATCTTTAATAGTTAAAACATTTTCTAACTTTCTTGTTTTCATTTTTTTTCACTTTTTTGCTGAACGGTTTTACATTTTTTATTGTTATGCTGCATTCGGTAATATCAATTTAATTCCACATGCAGAATAACCATAAATATGTTGATATGTTTGATGTTGTGCTCTGCCTCATGATTGTTGGTCAGTGACGTCAACATATCCTTGCTTGTGATATAAATGAGAGTTCAAATTATTAAATCATGAAATCATATGCATTTTTATTCCACATCTCTGTAAAATACCTTTGGATACGCATAGCCTCATATACACACAGTGTCTTCTCACTCATACATTCCGCCAGTGTGGAATAATTTGTTTTCTCTTCAACACTCTTATCTGCTTTGTATATATATTGTTTTCTCTATTCCATACCTTTCAAGAGAAGTTATAAAATTATCGTTATGTGTTCTCTCTTCAACACTCTCATCTGCTTTGTATATATATTGTCTTCTTTATTTCCTTCACACCTTTCAAGAGAAGTTACACAATTATCGTTATGTGTTCTCTCTTCAACACATTTATCTGCTTTGTATATATATTGTTTTCTCTATTTCATACCTTTCAAGAGAAGTTACACAATTATCGTTTCCTAAAACTTTCTCCAAATATTCTTATCTGCATTATATCTGTATAACTCATAAGTACTTATAAAATCATTTTTTATTACTCATTCCAGAATATACATATATAAAGACCGCAATACAGAACAAAATATCAAAATCAGGTTTATTCTAATCGTATAATGGCTTGGTATTGCAATGTGTGTTAAAGAGGAAGTTAATTTGATTATGTGCTGAAAATAAACTTTAATTGGATTGCCAGTCGAGAACTATCCGGTCGCATTTGTTTTTCAAATGATTTATACTCAACAAATGGAATTAATCAGACTATGCAGAGGATTGATACGTAAATTGCCTTCATATAATAATTCCTATAGCACCTCTGAAATTATATGAGCTTACCGATTAACAACTATTTAATAAATCTGATAAGCCTGCTGAAGGTCTTTTTCGCTCACTCCAGAAAAAAAGTGATACAGACGATGAGTATGACCACGGTAGCGCACATTGTAATTTAGGTCTTACTACAGCTTTACCCGTAATGGGTGCTCCAATCTCATCTTTCTATTTTTGCTTGAACTACGTCGTACCTCCAGTCTCTGATACTAAATACTGATTAAAATATAATACATTCTCTCTCTCACGGCCTCGCGTTCCCTTCCACTCCCCCTCGTCTCCTCTCATCTAATAATATGCCTTATCTATCCACCTTCACTCTTCCATCTTTCCGCTCTCGGCGGGATACTCTCTCTTCATTTCATTCTCTCTACTCTCTCTTTCATTTGTGTCTCAACTCGGTTTCTCTGATCATCCAATTCTATCATCTTTGTCGGATCTCTTCTTCTTCTTCTCTTCTCATACATTGGGTCTCCTCTCTCTCGCGGTTCGTTCGTCCTCATACTCTCTTCTCTGCTCCTCTGGTTCTCTCTGATTCCTGCTTCTCTCATTTCTCCCCTCCTCCCTCCCTTGCTTACCAGGCTC
>NW_020869520.1:1008198-1018198 GCF_003789085.1 Penaeus vannamei | reverse complement strand
GAGACAGAGAAAGAGAGGAAGAGCGAAAGAGATAAAGAGAAAAAGAGCGCTAGAGAGAGAAGAGGGGGGGGGGAGAAAAAGAAAGAGAGAGAGGGAAAGGGAGAAGAAAGATAGAGAGAGAAGGGGGGGGTGGAGGGAAAAGAGAGGTAGAGCGAAAGAAACGAGAGAGGAGAGGAGAGCGAAATGAGAGTGGATGAGAGCGAGAGAGAGATAGATAGATAGATAAGATAGATAGACAGAGAGAGAGAGAGAGAAAGTGCGAAAGAAAGAGAGAGAGAGAAAGAGAGTGAAAGAGAAAGGGAAAGAAGGAGAGGGAGAGCGAAAAGAGAGAGAGGGAGAGAAAGAAAAAAACTGAGATAATAAAAAACAGAGACGCATAGACGAATATATATATAATATATATAATATAATAATAAAATATATATATATATATAATATAATATATATGATATATATATATTATATATAATATATATGTATATATGTATATATGTATGTATGTATATATATATGTATATATATATATATATATATAATATTATATAATATATATATATATATATATATAATATATATATATATATATATATATATACATACATACTTATAAATACATAAGAAAAGAACAAGATCGAAAAGAAAATATATTTACGGAATTTTAATGACAGAATTAAAAAAAAAAAAAAAAAAAAAAAAAGCAGAAAAAAGAAACAAAAAACTTACAACACACGATCGCCAATCTAATTCACGATCCGGTTAACTGCTGTTAATCGCCGGGGAGAGGGAGAGAGAGAGGATCCTTATCTCCTTATGTGTTCATCGCGATCGGTCCAAAGGAGGAACGGCGGGCGGGGGGGGCGGGGGGGGGGACGAAGGGGGTTGGCGTTTTTTTCCGTATTTTTTCGTGTGTTTTTGGTTTTGTTTTGTTTTTCGCTTTTCGTTTTTTTTTTTTTGGGGGGGGGTGGTGGGGTTGGGGGTTGTTTTGTACTGTATTTTTTTTTTTTCTATTTTTTTCCGTGTTTTTCTCTCTCTCTCTCATCCTCTTCCCCCCCCTCCCCGACCCCCTCTCTCTCTCTCTCTCTCGCTCTCTCTCTCCCTGCCCTCCCTCTCTCTTCTCTTGCTCTCGTCATACATCTCTCTCTTCTCTCATCTCTCTCTCTCGACTCTCATCTCTCTCTCTTCTCTCTCTCCGTCTCTCTCTCTCTCGGTTCTCTCTCGAAGATACTTCTCTCTTCTCCCCTCTCGTGGTTCATATCTTCTCTTCTCTCTCTTCCTGAACCATACCCTCTACCGTTAACATTTCGTGTAATCTTTATCACTCCCTTCACCTTGTCTCTATCACCCTCTCTCTTGCCTTCTCCCTATCGTCTCGGTACTCCGCTGTTCTCCGTCCATTTCTGCCATTCTCTTAATCTAATGCTCCTATCCTAAGTAATCCTTTTTTCTCTCTGGCTACATTTCCATCGCATAGCTCTTTTCACGCTCTTCCTCCCTCCCTCTCTTCTTCCTTCTCTCTCTTATAACTTTTTCCCCTCTTCTCTCCTCCGCTCGCCGGTTTCCGCTCTCCTCCTCCCTCCTCCCTGTCTTCCTGAATCCTCCCTCCTCCAATCAGTCTCTATCCTATTCCTTTCTTTTCTGCACTACCCTCCTCAAGGTAATTCCTCCCTTCCCTCCCTCCCACTCCACTCCACATTTCCTCCCTCGCTCCTTGCTCCTCCTCCACCCCATCGCCTCACGCTCCGCCTCTTTCCTTCCTTATTAGCCCATATATACCCTCCCTCCACTCCCTTACCCAAATAAATCACACTCACGATCCAATACCATCCATAACCTTACAATCACTTCCCACCCATCTTCACACACCAACGCCTCACTCACTCCCATACACTCCACCTCCCATCCTTATACCTACCCTCCACCATCCACACCCAGAACAGCACCAGCTCCGCGACCCTCATCCCCTGCTACCTCCTCCCCTCGTCATCCAACTGACCTTAACCACCCTCCAACGTATCCTCTTTCTCATCTCCGACTCTACCTGCTCGTCCACTCCCCCCCCCTATTGCAACCCCCGTGTTTGCAGTTCTTTGGTTGATTGCCATCCAGCGCGTCACAGCTATTTCTCTGTCGTTGGGTCTCGACACATCAGCACCACATCGGTGGGCCGTATGGATGGTAAGGGGTTGGACGAAGAGGGGGAAGGAGTGAGAGGAGTGGATGGATAGATCAATGATATGGAAATAGTGGCAGGGTGGATAGGGGGAGTATGGTAGTATGATTGGCTAGGATAGATGGATATAGGGAGGATGGTGGATAATAATTGATGGATAGATTATTAGATATAATAGAGGGGAAATGGGTTAGAAAACAGATGCGAATAGGGGAATGGTTGGAAAATAGGAGGAACGCGAGTTAGAAATACATATAGTCTGGAAGAGGGGGAGAAAAGGGGGAAATGGATTAGAATAGATGGATTTATAGAACTCAGGTGGAAATATATATGGATAAATGTTGAGAATCTTAAGGGGTAATTATAGGATTAGTTAATAGGTAAAGATGGAAATGATTAGAATAGTATATAGAAATGAGGTAGGGAATATGGTGTGCGAAGATGGGAGTGGAACGGGGTAGTGAATATACTATTGGGAAGAGGGTGAGAATAGGTGGAATAGGGAAAAGGGTGTCAAATGAAAGGTGAGGTTGGAGAGAGAGCGGGAATAAGATAGAATGTTGGAAATACAATAGATAAAATGGGGATAAGGGGGAATATAGGGGATACTGGGTGAAAATAAGGTTGGAAGATGGGTAGCATGAGGATGAAATGGGTGGGAAATGTCGAGAAATGAGTGGTGAATTATTGGGTGGAACTAGATATTTGAAATAGTGGAAAGACCAGGTGGAGATAAATTGGGTGGAAAAAGGAAACAGATATTTGAAATAATTGATGGAGGAGAAGACTAAGGCTCTTCGACTCGCCCCGGCCTCGACTCCGTTTCTACTTCTGTTGCGTCCGTACTAGGGCCCCCTTTGGTTAATTTCTCACCTTCTAGTTTATATGTTCTCACTTTTTCTTCTTCTGTCTCTTATTTGTGTTCTGTTTTTTTTTTCTTCCTGTTTGAGTTCTTCTTGTTTAAGATTTTTCAGTGAGGTGTTCAATTTTATTTTTCCGTGCATCTTTCTCCGCGTCAACCGGTTTTTTTCTCTCTTTCTTTTTCACTATTCCTTCTACTTCTTTCTCCGTTCGTTCTTCCTTTTCTGTTGACCTTCTTTCTCTCTACTTCCTCCCTATCCTTCTTCTCTTCTCATCCCCTGGATGTTTCTGCCTTCTTTTTCTCACGATCATTCAGAGTGATGGAGGCGTCTCTTACGCCACATCCTTTCTTCCTCTTATTTTTCTCCGCTTCTCGTCCTCTTCTGTCCATCCTTTCGAGTTGTATTTGAACTGCACACTTCTCTTATAATTCCTCGTTCTCTTACTTTCCCCACTATCTCTGTCTCTTCATTACTCCTTCTTTCTTCACCCAATCTCTCCTCGCTCTTGTCCACCGCTGTGTTCTCAATGCCTCTCTTTTTTGCCTTATCGCTCTTATCGTTCTTCCGTCGCTCTATCCTCCAGTGCCTGCTTGAGGTGATTATGTCTGAATATGTGGTCTCATCTGAATTCACTTATAGACGGGCGGGCCCGCGTTTGGTAATTGCCTCTTCCCTTCCTTCTCGCCTATCTACCTTTCCCCGTTCTCACGCTAGCACTCTTAGCGGTAGAAGCCCTTTCACGATCTTTCGCCTGTCTTTATTTGGTTCCCACTGTGCGTCTAGTGTCGTCCCTCTTCTTATCCAGGCTTCCGGAGCACGGTCCTTCCACCACCATGATGTCAGGTCTTACCTTTGCTGGTAGTCATGCGGCGCTTATCGGGCGAGCGCTCGTTTAGTCTCCCCTAGAGTGACTGGGTACTACTCAGGGTTCCCGCCCGTTCGCTTTTCGTACCAATCCCTCCCATGTTTCTCTCCATCCTATCTATTCTTTCCGCCCCTCAGTGCCTTTTTTCAGATTCCGACGTCTCTTGGTTCTCTCATCGATTGTTCCTTCATTAACAGCTGGTCCCTGACTTTTATTATAGTTATGCTCGCCTACCGGGGACCCACCCCATATCTTATCTCTCTCTCCATCTCTTTCCTATCTCCGCCCTCTCTGCTCCCCTCTGGTCTGTCTTCTGTCCGTCCTCTCCTCTCTCTCCTCTCATCTCCTCTCTCTGCTCTTCCTCCTCGTTCTTCTCTCTCTCCTGCTCTCGTTCTTCTCTCTCTCATCTCTCTCTCTCTCTTCTCTCTTCTCTCTCTCATCTATATATATAGTAGGTATATATATATATATAGTATATATTATATTATATAAGTATACTATGCGGCCTCTCTCTTCCCTCGTCCCCCTCCCTCGCCACCCTCTTTCTCCCTCCCTCTCTGCCGCCTCCCTCCCTCCCTCCCTCTGCGCCCCTCTCTGCCCTTCTTTTCTCCTGCCTTTCATGCATCCGATCCCCGCATCTGTCCGTAGTCAAAACAGGTCACGAGCGGACAAATTCCCCTGATGGTAGATTTGACCTCGATTTCCATAAGCACAAGGGAATTTTCGACTTTTCCCTCTTCGGATAGCGATCATAAGCATGGGTCAAAGGGGGTGATCAAAGGTCATCATTGTAAGGTGGTGGTAATACCTGTTTTTTAGATTTTGTTGGTGAGGTAAAAAAAAATCTGTTTTGTTTTTATGATTATTTTTTCTTTTTCTTTTTTATGGATGTTTTAAGTCCATGATTTTAAAACGATTTTAAAAATGGCTCTTATTATATTCTTTTTTCAGTTGGTAGTGTAAAGAGTATTATGTTGGGACTACGTTGCTATTCATTTAATTCATTCTATATTTCATGGATGTTTTCAAAGTTGTCTTTTTGTTTTAAAGAACGTTTTGTTGTTGATTCGAGTTCAGGAATATGAGCAATCTGGATTTTGTTGTGTTGGCAATCTAAAATCTGCTATGTTGGCAATTTAAATATTATGCTGGCAACCAAAATTCTATTATGTGGGAAATCTGAATTTATCCATACAGTTAACCTGAGCCTGAAATCTGCTATGTTGGCAATCTAAGTAACATTATGCTGGCAACCAAAATTCTATTATGTGGGAAATCTGAATTTATCTATACAGGCAACATGAATTTTACAATATTATGTTGGCAATCTGAATAACATGTAAATAGGGCCTGAATTCTGCTATGTTGGCAATCTGATAACTGTGGACCTGAATTCTGATTGTTGGCAAATCTGAATTCATAATTCTGATATGTTGCACTTTGAAATAACATGTAATAGGACTGAATTCTGATATTTTGGCAATCTGAAAATAACATGTAATAGGACCTCTGAAATATACAATTCTGAATGACAATGTAATAGGACTGAATTCTGAATATGTTTGGCAATCTGAATAACACAATGTAACCTGTACCTATAGTAATCTTCATGATATGGAAATGTTGGCAAACTGAATCTGATCATGTTGACAATCTCAATTCTAATCTCTTTAGCACTTGAATTTTATGATGCTGGTAATCAGACCTGTTATATAGACGCATCTGAATCCGTTGCACTAAGAGTCAAATGCCGTCCTCCTCTTCTTAAAAACTTCTTCAAGATAACATTAAGGCCCATCACATTATTATCTTTTATAGACCATAATCGTCGGATACCTGTGTAATGTGTGGATTGTGTGTGTGTGTGTGTGTGTGTGTGTGGGTGTGTGTGTGTGTTGTGTGTTGTGTGTGTGTGTGTGGTGTGTGTGTGTTTGTATACTTAGATGGTATAGTGTGTGTATGTGTGTGTGTGTGTGTGTGGTGTGTATGTGTGTGGATGTGTGTGTGTGTGTGTGTGTGTGTGTGTGTGTGTGTGTGTGTGTGTGTGTGTGTCTGTGGTTGTGTGCGTGTTGTATACTTAGTGGTAGGTGGTGGTGTGGTGTGTGTGTGTGTATACTTGAGATTGGTATAATCTCTGTCAGGTTAGCTTCTCATTTACATATTATTGGGAGATGGGTCTCTTTTTAAGGTTGTCTAATCTCTATCGGTCTAATATAATGTCTGTGTGTCCAGTTCCATGGTTGTGGATGAAAATAATGGGCTGTTGAAATATGTTTGAATCTCTCAATAGCAGGAGGTGGGTGGATTGTTTCGTTAGCGTAAGTAAGATATTTTCAATGGGAATATTGGTAGGTTGGGAGTTAGGTCGATTTCACACACGCATACACAACAAGCTATAGCTGTGAACCACACACACAACACTTTTACACGTCACACACATACACACAACACGCACGCATTCACGACATATATACCCGCATCCCCATCCTATAAACACACACACACACACACGACACATTTCACACCATACAATCTCCACACCCATCCTACACACACAGGTAAACTATCAGCGTAGCGCCAGAAAGTAAATTTTACTTTTGTCTGTATACGACGTTACTGTGTAGCTTCTGGATGCTGCCTTTAGGACTTTTCGGAATTGCAAAAATCGCACACAACAGGGGCGATAAGACCGAATGCAACGTGAATAAAAAGATTGTTGAAATGCAACGCTTTGTTGGGTCGGTTCATTTAAGTGTAGTCCGGCACACACACACCACACACACTTACACACACACCATTTCACACATTACACAGCCACAAACACAAGCAATTCACACATATAGCAATATCCATCGACGTCGGCGCATCCTATACACACACACACACCACACTACACACACAACATCACACACAACCACACACACACAACACACATGCCACACATATACAAATCCCCATCTCGCATCCTATAACACAACAGCACACACTTACACAATACACACCACACACATTCACACAATACACAATCCCCCAATCCCCCCCCCCCACCCCACCCACACCCACCACACAATAAGACCGTTTCAGTCACATGTGATTTTAGCCCGCCCTCCGCGAGCCACGAAAAGGCCACGTCGGTCTGAAAGGAACGGCGACCGAATCAGACGCTTTGCCGTGAACGACGCGTGTGAAAGCCCCCCCCCCCCCCCGGTTGTGGTCTATATATCTCCCTCTCCCACTCTTTCTTCCTCTCTCTCTCTCTCTCTCCCTCCCCTCTCCCTCCCTCCCTCCCTCCTTCCCTCCCTCCACCTCCTCCCTCCCTTCCCTCCTCACTCCTCCCTCCTTCCTCCCACCCTCCCTCCCTCCTCCTCCACCCTCCCTCCCTCCACCCTCCCTCCCTCTCAACCCTCTCCTCCCTCCCTCCCTCTCTCGCATCCTCCCTCTCGCCTCCCTCCCTGCCCTCCCTCCCTCGCCTCCCTCCCACCCTCCCTCCCTCCCTCCCTCTCTCCCTCTCTCCTCCCACCTCCTCCCTCCCTCCCTCCCTCCTCCCTCCCTCCCACCGCTCCTCCCTCCCACCGCTCCCCCCTCTCCCTCCCTCCGCTCCCTCCCTCTCATCCTCCCTCCCTCATCCTCTCCTCCTCCCTCCCTCCTCCCTCCTCCTCCCTACCCCTCCCCTCCTCCCTCCCTCGCTTCTCCTCCTTCCCCTCCCTCCTCCTCCCTCCCTCCCTCGCCTCTCTCCCTCGGCGCGCGCGCGCGCGGAGGGTGACTCTCCCTCCCTCCCTCCCTCCCTCCCTCCGTCCCTCCCTCCTCCGCTCCTGAGGCCTCCTCCCTGATCGGCCTCTCCTCCTTCCCTCTCTTCATCTCTCTCTCTCCCTCACTCACTCCCTCCTCTCTCCCTCTCATCCTCCCCTCTCTTTTCCTCTCTTTCCCTTCCCTCCTCTCTCCTCCCTCCTCCCACCCTCCCTCCCTCCTCCCTGCCCTCCCTCCCTCCGCTCCTCCCTCAGCCTCCCTCCCTCCCTCCCTCCTTCCCTCTTCTCTCTCTCTCTCTCCTCACGTCACTCCCTCCCTCTCTCCCTCTCTCCTCCTCCCTCTTTCCTCTCTTTCTCCCTCCCTCTCTCCCTCCCCCCTCCCTCCCTCCCTCCCAACCCTCCCGTCCCTCCCACCCTCCCTCCCTCCCACCCTCCCTCCGCCTCTCAGCCCTCCCTCCCATGCCCTCACTCTCTCCCTCCCTCCCTCTCTCCCGCTCCCTCCCTCTCCCTCCCTCACTCCCTCCCACCCTCCCTCCCTCCCTCCCTCCTTCCCTCCCTCACTTCCCCTGCCCTCCCTCCCCCCCCTCCTGCCTGCTCTCCCTCCTCCCTCCCACCCTCCTCCCTCCCTCCCTCCTCCCTCCCTCCCTCCCTCCGGCTCCCCTCCCATCCTCCCTCGCCTCCTTCCCTCTCTCTCTCTCTCTCTCCTCCCTCACTCACTCCCTCCGCTCTCTCCTCTCTCCCTCCCTCGCCTCTTTTTCTCTCTTTCTCGCCTCCCTCTGATCCCTCCTCCCTCCACCCTCCCTCCCCTCCTCCCTCCCTCCTTCCCCTCCTCCCTCCTCCTCCGCTCCCTGCCTCCTCCCTCCTCCCTCCCTCCTCCCTCCCCCCCTCGCCTCCCTCTCTCCCTCTCTCCCTCCCCACCCTCCCTCCCTGCCCTCCCTCCCTCCCTCCCTCCCTCCAACCCTCCTTCCCTCCCACCTCCCTCCCTCCCTCCCTCTCTCCTCTCCTCCCTCCTCCCTCCTCCCTCCCTCCCTCCCTCCCTCCCTCCCTCCCTCCCCTCCCACCCTCCTCCTCCTCCCTCCCCCTCCCACCCTCCCTCTCCTCCCTCCCTCCCTCCTCCTCCCTCCCTCCCCCTCCCTCCCTCCCCTCCCTACCCTCTCCCACCCTCCCCCTCCCTCCCTCCCTCTCCTCTCCTCCCACCCTCCTCCCTCTCTCCCTCTCTCCCTCCCACCCTCCCTCCCTCCTCCCTCCCTCCCTCCCTCCCTCCCTCCCTCCCCTCCTCCCTCCCTCCCTCCCTCCCTCCCTCCCTCCCTCCCTCCCTCCTCCCTCCCTCCCTCCTCCCTCCCTCCCTCCCTCCCTCCCTTCCCTCCCACCCTCCACGGCGTTGTGAAAAGGGGAAAAAAATCGATGCATCTAAAACAGACCGAAGATAATCCCCATAGCAGTAGATTCTTACCTTTTTCTACCAGTGAATCTACCTCAGTTACGTTCATAAGTAAAGCTACTGCTATGGGATGTATTCGTAGAAAAGGTAGGAATCCCATAGCAGTAGCTTTACTTATGAACGTAATTGAGGTAGATGGACTGGTAGAAAAGGTAGGAATCCCATAGCAGTAGCTTTACTTATGAACGTAATAGAGGTAGATGCACTGGTAGAAAAGGTAGGAATCCCATAGTAATAGCTTTACTTATGAACGTAATTGAGGGTAGAGATGCACTGGTAGAAAAGGTAGGAATCCCATAGTAATAGCTTTACTTATGAACGTAATTGAGGTAGATGTAGTAGAAAAGGTAGGAATCTCATAGCAATAGCTTTACTTATGAACGTAATAGAGGTAGATGCACTCGTAGAAAAGGTAGGAATCCCATAACAATAGCTTTACTTATGAACGTAATTGAGATAAATGAAGTAGAAAAGGTAGGAAGAATCACATAGCAGTAGCTTTACTTATGAACGTAATAGAGATAAATGAAGTAGAAAAGGTAGGAAGAATCACATAGCAGTAGCTTTACTTATGAACGTAATAGAGGTAGATGGTAGAAAGGTAGGAATCCCATAGCAGTAGCTTTACTTATGAACGTAATAGAGGTAGATGCACTCGTAGAAAAGGTAGGAATGAGAACGGATGTTTTTAGAGTGCACAAGAGAAGGATTGGAAAGGGTTTTCGAGCATGTCTTCGTCAGGAATGCGTGAGGGTCTCTCTCATATTTCTCCCTTTTTCTTTTCCTTCCTCTTCTTTCTCCCTCCTCCTTCCTTTCTCCATTATCCCTCTTCCCTTTCCCTCCTCCTCCTTCTTCCTCCCTCGTCCAGGAGTACGTAGAAGGTATCCATTCTCCTTCACACCCATTCTTCATTAT
>NW_020869520.1:975698-980698 GCF_003789085.1 Penaeus vannamei | reverse complement strand
GTGTGTGTGTGTGTGTGTGTGTGTGTGTGTGTTGTGTGTGTGTGTGTGCTTTTTTTTTCTTCCGTATTTGCGTCGTGATTTATTCTATATTTTGTGGCTGTATGGCTTTATGTTTCTGTATACGCTATTGTATAACACGTACCCATAAGTATGCATATATATATCTATATATATATATAATATATATATATATATATATATATATATATATATATATATATATGTATGTATGTATGTATGTATATGTATATACTATATATATATATATATATATATATAATATATGTGTGTATGTATGTATGTATATGTGTATGTATATATATATATATATATATATATATATATATATATATATATAATATATATATGCATAGAGAGAGAGAGAGAGAGAGAGAGAGAGAGAGAGAGAGAGAAGAGAGAGAGAGAGAGAGAGAGAGAGAGAGAGAGAGAGAGAGAGAATAAGAGAAGGATGGAATGAGCAAAGACCAAATAAGAGAACAGAGGAAGCAATATATAGTCTGATAGACGCAAATATATAAATTGATACATAAAAAAAGATAGATGGCTTGACTTCACATCAGGAACTCCCTCCTGAAGTCCAAGGTAGTTTGGCGACCGAATGCCTTCTAAATTCGGAACGGAGCTTGGACTCGAATCCGCGTGACTGGAGACCTTCCTGCTGATCCCAAGGTACATGCATTACCACAGGGCTACGGCGGTCGCAGGAAGAAAAATAAAACACATGTAGAGGCAGAAAAGGAAGAGAGAGTTTCTGATAAGAGAAATAAAGAAGTATAAAGAGAAAAAGGAAAGATTGTTTTAATCGGAAAAAAGGACGTGGATAGAGAAAGGAAGAGAGGGTGTTATAATGGGGAAAATGAAGCACATGTAGAGAGAGAAAGGAAGAGAGAGTGTTATAATAATGAAAAAATAAAGCACATGTAGAGAGAGAAAGGAAGAGAGATTGTTCTAATGAGGAAAAAAAACACATGTAGAGAGAGAGAAAGGAAGAGAGAGTGTTATAATTAATGTGAAAGCACCGTCAAAAATAGAAATAGGGGGAAGACAGGAAAAATTAGATACACAAGCAAACAAAGTAATAAAAGGGACATACGAAGCTATGCCAGAAACAAATTAATGGGGCATAACAAGGCGAGAATGATTATTACCATTTTTTTTTCACGGAGATGCTTCAAGTAAACAAAACAAAGTCACGTGACAGTGGTTCACGTATAAAGGGTCAGACAGAAGCCCGGATGACCAGTCGTTGTTCCTCCAGTGTCGAAGCAACACCATGAAGCTCTCGTTGACGGTCTTTATTGTGGTGACCTTGATAGGTAAGGCTGACCTTTGACCTGCTAGGTTTGGCTAGACTCGGGCGATTAGACTGTTTTTTTTTTTTAATCGATTAAGTTTCAGGAGCATGCGAGAGAGGGAGAACTACGCATGACTGCCTAATAAGCAATGGTCAAATCCAGAGTAGGTTGACACTAAAGATAATACTGGTAAAGAGAAGATTGAATATTGTAAATGTAAATCAGGTGGCTGATATATTGCGTTCAAACGCCACTGGGACAGCAGACAGACAACCAAAACCACCGGCCGATCTACTAACCGCTACCTTCCCCTGCTGCAGGCGCCGGGCGCAGCGCGCGCGTGCGCCGCGGCTACACCTTCGGCGGCGGCCTGGCCGGCCACGGCGGCGGCGGCTACGGTGGAGGCGGCTACCTCATCAACTCCGGCGGCGGCCACGGCGGCGGCTACGGAGGCGGCTTCTCGGCCAACGACGTGGCGAACCAGGCGGCAGCGGCGGCGCAGGCGCTGACGGCGTCCCAGCAGGGCGCAGCGGCCTACGCAGCGGAGCAGGCGGCCTTCAAGGTGGCGCAGCAGGCCATCGCCGACGCCGACACGGCCAACGACGCCGCCTACGCCAAGTTCGCCCAGGCGGCGCAGACAGCGCTGGCGCGGCAGGGGGCGCTGGCGGCGGCGCTGGCCGAGGGCGCGCAGAGGCAACTGCAGGAGCGCGCCGCCCTCGCCGCCGAGACGCAAAAGCTGTCGGCGCGGCGCGTGGCGGAGGCGCTGCGGGAGGCGGAGGCGGGCGCGCGGGGCACGGCGGGCATCGCGGCGGAGACGCTGTCCGCCGCCCTGGCCGACTACTCGTCGCAGAACCGCATGGCGTGGCAGGCGCAGGCGGCGGCGCATGCGTTCGCGGCAGCAGACGCTCGCCAACCAGGACCTGGACGGCGCGCAGGGGGCGGCGGCGAGGGCGACGGCGGCGGCGACGAAGGCGGCCGCGCGGGCCAGGGGCGGCGGCCACGGCTACCACTGAGGCCTTCCCGCGGCGCCGCTTGTTTTGCCGCTTGTTTGTTGTTCTTTGTTAACTGTTCTGCTCTCAATAAAGCGTTGGATTTGATGCTCACCCTGTCCCTCTTATTCTTTGGGCAAAACACACTATAGGCGGGTCCTAGACACTTCAGTATATGCAAGCCTTCAAACGAATCTTTGAAAGTGATTAAGAGGTGTGCCTTTATTTGTTTTTACTGCGGGCCTATTTTATATAATTCACAGATTGATAGATTTTACCATTTTAGATTCCCTGTTCCTTCTCACGACTAGTATTGTGCATAAACCTATACATTTCTTAAAAAAAAAGAAAAAAAGCTTTTAATTATCTATAACTTCTTAGTTCCTTCCACATAAAGGGAAAAGGCAGGAAGAAAGAGAGGAGAAAAAGAGAACTGAGAGAGTTGAGAAAGAGAGGGAGGGAAAGAGAGAGAGAAGGACGAGAGGAGAGAAAGAGAGGGAGAGAAAAGAGAGAGAGAGAGAAGAGAGAGAGAGAGAAGACGAGAGGAGAGAGAGAGAAGAAGAGAGAGATAGGGAGGGAGGAGAGAGAGGAGAGAGAGAGGAGAGGAGAGAGAGAGAGGCGCAATGTAGAGAAGGAGAGAGAGGGGGAGAAAGAGAGGAGAGAGAGAGAGAGAAAGCGCAGAGGGCAGCTATGCAGGAGAAGAGAAAATGGCGGAGAGGAATAGAGGATAGATAGTATAGAGAGAGACAGCCATAAGAGAAGGATAGAAAGCGAGAGATAGAGATGAATAGATTAGGTAAGGTATAGGAGAGATGCAGACATGCAGAAAAAGTGAGAAAGCGAGAGAGATAGAGATAGATAGATATAAAGAGTATAGCTGCTATATTAACTACGTACTGTACATATTACACAAAATAACATCCAAATCGTTTGCTTTGCCTCTAATTTACACAGAGATATAGAGAACATGAAGTGTTTGCAGGCAGTGGCTCATGTGTAAGTTATAGCTACAGGTATCGAATTTCTTACTAAATGCCCATCAGGTATTGTATCATTTATTATCATTTCGTTATCTCATCCCATTTAGGAGAGATTCGATAAAGGTATGTACATGGTTGTTCGTCGCAGTCCTTCCAGTGGCGTCCTACCCATAGTAGGATCCCCCGGAGGCCCCGTGGCCGAGCCCGGCGCCGTAGGCCTTCGCCAGGGCCTTGGTGGCGGCGGCGGAGGCCTGCGCGGCCGCCCCGCCCGCCGACTGCAGCTCGTGATTGGCGAGGGCGCTCTGGAACGACAGGTCATTGGCGGCCGACTGGGCATAGCGGGCATCTGCCGCCTGGGATGCCGCGTAGGCAGAGGCTCCCAGGAAGTTGCTGCGGGCATAGGCCAGGTTGCCGTAGTTGTTGTAGCCCCCGTAGGATGCTCCGTGGTAGCCCCCGACCTTGGCAGCGTATGCCTGTTGCGCTGCTGCGGCGGCATAGCCGGCTTGACTGGCCTGTAGGTAGGCATTGGCCTGCGCAGCGCCCGCAGCTTTGCTCAGATGGGCGGCCTGGGCGAGGCTGGAGGCGCGGGCGGCGTTGGCGCGGGATGCGGCTGCGGCGGCAAGAGAGGCGGCACCCTGCGCGGCGCGGGAGGCTGCGGCATTAGCGACCGCGTCCTGTCCGGCTGCGGGGCCGTGGGCCTGGTAAGCTGCCCTGCTTGCGACCTGGGAGGGCGGAGGGCCCGTGCGCGCCCCCCCCGACCAGCAGGTAGGAAGCCCCCGCTGCTGTAGCCCCCGCCGTAGCCGGCTGAGAGGCCCCCTCCGTAGCCTCCTCCGAACCCCCACGCCGCCGTAGCCCCCAGCGAAGCCTCGACGCACCTGGGAGAAGGTAAGCGGGGGGGGGGGGGGGCAAAGATCAAGCGGTTTACTTCCCTGGTACTTTAAATAAGAGGTAATGAGTGAGAATGGAAGAGAGAGAGAGAGAGAAGAGAGGAGAGAGAGAAGAGTAGAGAGAGAGAGAGAAGAGAGAGAGAGAGAGAGAGAGAGAGAAGACGGAGAGAGAGAGAGAGAGAGAAGAGAGAGAGAGAGGGAGAGGAGGGGTGGGGGGGAACGAGAGCGAGAACAAGAACAAAAACGAGAGAGAGACGGGGCGGGAGAAAGAGATAAAAGCAGATAGTTTCAGAATGAGAGACAAATATACAAATATCTAGGCAATTAGGTATATATGAGTGACTGACAAATATTGCTATAAAAATCATTATCACCTACAATCTAGAAATCAATTATATGAATGAAATATTACTCACACGATCAGCTGAGGCCAAGGCAACAACTGAAAACAAAAAGAACAAATAAATTCAATGTGCATCAAGCATTTGGCCTATATACTGTAACAAATACAGTGTACATCACATTTAGATTAAAGCTATTAAGTATTTTTCCACCAAGAATATCATCAATAACTAAAATGATTCAAAGAAAAATATTTAAAGTCATATCAAAATATAAACGTGGCGCCAATGGAAGCCAGAAACAAAAGACGGTCGCAATGCGCACCTGCCGCGAAGACAACCGTTCGGATACCCATGTTGTGTACGTTATTCTGGTGTCGTCTAGGAGACCCAGTGACATTATATACCTCGTCAGGGAAGGTGTGTCACCTGGTTGTCCCACATACGAGTTTTCTTCATCACAAAACATTGCGTAATAGTAAAGACA
>NW_020869520.1:968198-970698 GCF_003789085.1 Penaeus vannamei | reverse complement strand
AACGATTTTTATGGTATAATGATAAATAAAGAAGATAAATAGTTCCAATGAATATAGTAAACAGATTTCTTAGGATTGCACATTGTCTTGATAATCCCGTTTAAAAGTGCGTAAGAAATACAAAACATTTTTTTTCTTTTTTTTAATCGATGTCGTCAAGATCACATTACAGTAGTAAAGAGATGAATATACCGATCTTTCCTTTAAAATTACATTGGCGGTGTTTCAGAGAATTCTTGTGTTATTAGTGGATACTAATGACGCAAGACTCATTCATAAACGCCGCTGACAGGTTAGGATAGTAGTAGAAACAGCTGATGGCGGTGGAAGTTCCTTTAGCATTGATGATAAATTCTCGTACAAATGGATTCGTCTCGAGTGTGATTAGAAGCGAATGGGAGCGAGGGGCGGGACACGCCAGTCGAGTTAAAACATTTGTGACATTTTGTGCCTCTGCCGTCCTGCCGCGGGCACTAGTGATATCCGGCCGCGCCGACGACCACGCGGGCGGCGCCTGAGTGAGCGGCGGCCCCCAGGGAGGCGTCCTGGGCGTGCTGGGTGAGGTAGTTGACGGTGCCGGCGAATCCCGCGTCGTTGGCCAGGGCGAGGACGCCGTGGGCGGCTCCGGCGGCGGCGGCGTCGGCCGTCTGGATGGCGTAGTCCCCGGCGGCGATCGTCTTGGCGGCGTAGGCGTCGCCGGCGCGCTGAGCGATGTTGTAGTACCACGGCTGCTGCTGCGCCGCCGATGGGTAGAAGGCCACGCCCCCGCCGGCGTTCAGGACGTGGGTGCTGCCACCGGCGCCGCCGTAGCCGCCGCCTCCCCCGGCGAGGAGGACATGCACGCCCCCGCTGCTCCCCGTGTAGCCCGTGTAGCCCCCGGAGACTCCCCCGTAGTCCCCGCCGAGGCCGCCTCCGACGCCGATGCCGCCGCGGCGAACCTGGCGACGAGATCCTTATTAGGAAACGGATTCCTTTGGACAAGAAGCTGTTCTAATAAAGCAAATGGTAGAAATGCCAATTTATTCATTATAAAGATCTATTCAAGAATTGTTTCCATGTCTCAGATATGTTATTTCTTAACTGATAATTCCTGTAGATTTTAATGTGTATCGACTAGGTGTATCGAGAGAGAGAGAGAGAGAGAGAGAGAGAGAGAGAGAGAGAGAGAGAGAGAGAGAGAGAGAGAGAGAGAGAGAGAGAGAGAGAGAGAGAAGAGAGAGAGAGAGAGAGAGAGAGAGAGAAGAGAAGAGAGAGAGAGAGAGAGACAGACAGACAGACAGACAGACAGACAGAGAGAGAGAGAGAGAGAAACAAAAGGAGGAAAATAAAGAAATCAAGAGTAAAAGTGAGGAAAGGCCATTGACAAAGAGAATGGACTCACCCTGGAGGCGCTGCTCACTCCCAGCACAATTGTCACTGCAAATATAACGAAAAAAAAGGAAATCACACACGTAAACACAGTTAACTTAATGTATATAAAAAAGAAAAATGCTACGTTTATATTAAAATCTAAATCTGATACGGCATTATAGTTAATGTCAAATAAATATGTGTCATATAGGCATATTCAACGAAATAATTGATAGCAATTTAATCGATTAATATCATCCTACTCTACACATATACTATTTTCTTTCACGAGGCAAGAATCTAAATAATATATCCACGTCAATATAAAGAAAAAATGAACTAAAAATAATAAAACAAGGAAAAAAAAAGAGAAAATAATTAAGGAACAAACACTAAATGAACTAAAATAAAAAAGTAAAACAAGAAAATAAAAAAAACTAAGAGAAAATAATCAAGAAAAAAACACTAAATCAACCAAAATAGAAAAAAGTAAAACAAGAAAATAAAAACCTAAGAGAAAATAAATAAGGAAAAAACAACACTAAATGAATCAAAATAGAAAATAAGTAAAACAAGAAAATAAAAACCTAAGAGAAAATAATCAAGAACCCCCCCCCCCCTAAATGAACCAAAATAGAAACAAGTAAAACAAGAAAATAAAAACATAAGAGAAAATAATCAAGAAAATAAAAACAACAACACTAAATGATAGAAAATAGAAAAAAGTAAAACAAGAAAATAAAAACCTAAGAGAAAATAATCAAGAAAAAACAACAACAACACTAAATGATAGAAAATTAAACACGAAATCTCGTTCTCTCTCTCGTCTCTCGTTCTCAGTCTCTGTCTCTCTCGTTCTCAGTCTCGTCTCTCTCTCTCAGTCTCTGTCTCTCTCGTTCTCTCTCTCTTCTCTCTCTCTCAGTCTCTTCTCTCTCTCGTTCTCAGTCTCTGTCTCTCTCGTTCTCAGTCTCTGTCTCTCTCTCTCGTTCTCAGTCTCTGTCTCTCTCGTTCGTTCTCAGTCTCTGTCTCTCTCGTTCTCAGTCTCTCTCTCTCAGTCTCTCTTCGTTCTCAGTCTCTGTCTCTCTCGTTCTCAGTCTCTGTCTCTCGTCAGTTCTCTAGTCTCTGTCTCCCTCGTTCTCGAGTCTCCCTG
>NW_020869520.1:963219-967139 GCF_003789085.1 Penaeus vannamei | reverse complement strand
ACTTCTGTTCTGTCTGTCTGTCTCATTTGTTCTTCTCTGTCTCATTATGCTCTGTTGTCTGTCTGTCTTCTCATCTCTCTCTCTCTCTCTCTCTCTCTCTTCTTCTTCTCTCTCTCTCTCTCTTCTCTCTAATCTCTTCTCTTCTCTCTCTCCTTTCTTCTCCTCTCTTCTCCTCCTCGCTTCTTTCCTGCACAGTATTTAAGCACTTTAAAATAATATGTAAGAAGTACCTAGACAAAATAAACCAGAACGTTAAGATTACCAGCGAAGAAATAACAAAAAAAGAAACGAAACGAATAAAAACCACGAAAGATGCCACAACAATATCAACAACAACAAAAGCAGGAGTGGGCGGGGTGCACCAACGACAACAACAACAACAAAAAAACGTTCCTTGCCAATTGAAGACTAAAGCATTCAGAGCCACAAAGGTCCCGTGGCGATTCTCTAAACAAAACGTAACTGTGACTTTTTTTTTTTTCGTTACAAAAGCTTCCGAAATAAATAAATTCAGGAATCCATTTCACTTTCGGATGATTGTTTATCGCGAGACATTAATTTTTCTTTGTCACTTGGTTTGTAGGGATGACGCGGACTTTCCTGTGGAGAACCAGGTATTCGTGATTGCGAATTGGCTTAATTTCGTATTCTGAATTTGTGTCGAGTTTAAGTCAAACGATATATACGTATCCATATTGTGAACACCAACCCACACATATATATATCATATATAATATAATTAAGTAAAATGCACATAGTATGTACAATATTGTACTCTATATCATATTTAATTAAATTCACCACAACAAACTACACAATACTATATAATATGTGATTCTCGTATGTGTGATAGATGTATATATTGAGATAATAATACTATGTTAATATGTAAAAAAAAAAAAATACAATACATAATGCATATACTATATAGCTTATAGATAATAATTAATAACTAATAATATAATTATATTATATATATTATATATAATAACATATATATATACTATTATTGTAACATATATATATAATATACATATATTAACTATACATAATGTATATATAGCATATCTATATACTATTATATACTATTACATCTCCTATTCATACTTAATATGATGTAATGATATGTATATATGTTATAATTAATACATGTACATTACACATAATTTTCATACATATACTACTGTATATATATATATTATATATATATATACTATATAGTATATATATAATATATAATATTTTACTTCCCTAATTATATAATATATTTTAGATACGATACGATAGATAGCAGTACGATAGAGTAGATAGAATAGATATGAGATAGATAAATATATATATATGTTATTAGCTATATGCTATTGAAGTATTGTTGCTCTGTAATCGTATGATATGTATGGTATAATACATATTATATATATAGATATATATATAAATATATTATATATATAAATACTATTAATAAATAAATATATATATTTATATGTATAGTGTATATATAATATAGTATAATAATATAAGTAATATAATAATAATATATATATATAATAATATATATATAATATAAGAAGAGAACAAAGAAAAAAAAAAGAAAAAAAAATAAAAACAAATATAAACACAACATTAAAAATTTTACATATACGTCACATTATGTATTGGCATTTGACTATAAATATTCCATGCTTTTTGTGGAAGGATATCCATTATAGCCAAACTGATTGTTTTATTTCTCATTATATATCATCGTGATTATTTATATTAATATAGATATTTTTGTTTTTGTATACTATTGATCATTATACTATATAATTAATATGAATTATTCATATTACTTATTGTCATTGTTTTTATGCGCTCAGTAGTCAATTATTGTTATTCACTATCATTAGCATTATGTTATTGCTAGTATATCCACTATTATTATCATTATCATGATTATTAGTATATCTCATTTACATTATGAGTTGGTTATCGATAATCATTATTATACATCTTTATCAGTTATTCTTATGATATTATGATCATCATATATCATTCCCGTTAATACTAATTATTATATTATTTAGTATATATTATCATTATCATTAGATATCATTTATTTAATTTTACTATTATCATTCTTTTTACTAATCAAATTATCATTTATCTATCATATAATTGTTATTATTGTATCTTACAATGGATTATGATTACCATTACTGTCATTGCTAAATGAATTAAATCATAATTATCTTTATTCTCATGCCCATCTTATTAGCATTGTCTTATTACGACTATATATCTGATATCATCTTGATCATCGTTATTTTCTATATGCCCCACTCTATTTTAGAGCACTAATTGGACACCAGTAGATTGATATAAAAACATGCGTTTGCAAATATTGGTTTCAATTTATTTTGAAATATGAAATGGGGAATTATTACAGCAACATGAGAAGGGATACCACATAGGTCAGTAATCGTTATGTTACATGGTTCTCGCTGAATTAATAAAAAAGTATATATCTTTTGGGAGAATAAACGGAAGAAGAGAATATATAGCCATCATTATAATCACTGAAAGATTTAAAAATACATTTTCACAAAACTGCATTTTGTGCTCATTACTTACACGGCCGTTGAAGTCTCCAAGTATGCATGTATGAATATTGTCGGCAGTTCGGTTATACTTGGTTTGTTGTGAATTACGCACACGCGCGCTTACACACGAGTATACAAACATGTGTGTTGTGGTGTCTGTGTGGTGTGTTGTGTGTATGTGTGTGTGTGTGTGTGTGTTGTGTGTTGTGTGTGTGTGAAGTGTGTGTGTGTGTGTGTGTGTGGTGCACTGTACAATATATGTACCACATTCTATTCTTGAATGTTTTGTCAGCAAACACCGATGTGTTTCTTCCATCATAAATATGTCATACGTTCATTTTCTTTTCCTTTACACATCGAAATAGCCATTGAGCCACACGTACTTATGAAGAGGTGGAGATGAATGGGGATATGTCTCATGAATTTATTTTGATTCTATTTTGATTATTTAAGAATAAACTTTATAGATACATCACTAGAATTATTAGTCGCATCGCAGTGTATCTTTGTTATTAGTGGTACACAAAGGCATACAAGATACACAAATTCATTTAAATAAAGGATTATATATTTACACATGGAAGCTGTCATAAATAAAGGAAAAATATATTCATGATATGTAATGAATTTCCTAAAAGCAGTTTCCCTGATGCACGACGAATGAGGATGCGGGGAAGGCGGGGGTGGAAGCCGGGGCGAGGAAGGGGAAGGAGAGGAAGGGGGGTGCATGATGGGGGGGGGGGACTCAGTGCTTGCCGTAAGACGGCGTCTTGGCGGAGGCCTGCACGGGGTGTGCCTGGTACAGAGCGTGCGTGGCTGCCGCCTGCGCCCGCTGCGCGCCGTCTGCGGTCTTCGCCAGATCTGCACGGCAGGTTTTGCCGCTGGAGGATGTACTGCGCCTGCTCCTGCGTCTGCTTGAGCACAGAGGCCTGCTGGCTGTAGGCTTCAGTGGCGGCCTGAAGCACCTGCGACACACGGCCGCCTGCGCCTCGGCCGCCGCCAGGGCCTGCTGCAGTGTAGCCAACTGCGATTGCGCCAGCAACTGGATGGCGTCAGCGGCCTGCACGGTCCGCCCCGTCTGCGCCGCGTGCGCCGCCTCGCGGAACACCAGTGCCTGCGCTAGCTGCGCTGCCTGCGTAAGCCGGCCTCGGCGTACTTTGCCGCAGCTGCCGCCTGCGCCTTCTGCGCGGCCGACGACGCCTCGGCTGCCACACTTGCGTGACGCCTCAGGCCCGCCTTGTACGCTGCCTCCGCCTGCGCCGCCGCCGCCGCCGTGGCCGCCCCCGCTGCGCGATTGGCCACGTCCGTCGCCGAAGGGCCGCCGCTGTGGCCGCCCCC
>NW_020869520.1:948219-958219 GCF_003789085.1 Penaeus vannamei | reverse complement strand
TAATGTATATATATATATATATATATATATATATATATATATATATATATATAATATATATATATATATATATATATATTATGTGTGTGTGGTGTGTGTGTGTATCATTCTCTCTCTCTCTCTCTCTCTCTCTCTCTCTCTCTCTCTCTCTCTCTCTCTCTCTTATATATATATATATATATATATATATATATATATATATATATATAATATATATATATATATATTTGCACACAAATGCATTTGAAATTTTCGGTTACTGCAATTGTTTACAGAGATGGAGTCGTATTTCCAGACTCTATAACATTTATAAGTAACCCATTTATTTCATATTAATAGTTTCCAGAATATAGTAAAACATTTAAAATTGAAAGAGTTACAGTAGTTTATGATCAAAATTATTCCAATATGATATGCACAATAAAGGAAATGAAAAATACCTAAAAAAATACTCTTTACTACTCGACCCTGATCTGATGGTTAGTTCAATGTTTACATTTGGTGTCTTCTTTCTCTCGTTATGTCTTCGAAATTCAGGAAATTCATCATGTCATTCCATTGATCAGTGCCAAGGCCTATTACAGGCTGAGTGACAGGATGGAAGTGCCAGTGAGAGTAGTGACGAGGGTGAGTTTGATAATATTAATGATAAAGTGGCAAGATATAAGTGACAGATGAGGTGACATCTTTCGCAGTGACAAAGGATTGGATTTAGTTGTTATTTGTCAGACAGCCATACTTTGCGCTTGCTAATTGCGAGGCTTATTTTTTATTATGATGTTATACATGTACATGATTCTTTAGGAGCCAATAGATTAAAGATAAAAGGTGTTTGCGTATCGACAGTAGTTGTGTCTCCATCGTCACGACACAGTGAATATATACGTCTAATGAATTACAATGTATGAGAGAATGAATTAGAAAAATAGCAAATTATAAGTAATGTGAAATATGGCACAAGACTATAAATCTGTTCAATGCAATATTCAGCTGTAAGTTTTTTGAAAATAAGGTTTATAAGACACCTTCGTCTGTCTTTGTCCTAGGCACCTACTACTATGACCTTTGACCTAGCATATCTCAAACTCTTATATATGTTTAAACATGATAGCGCAAGTAGACTTCCTGGTAATTTATCATGAAATGTAGATCCAGACCAGGCTTTATCTTTTCTAAGTGCATGTATTGGAAATTTGGTAGATACGGAACAGCAACCCTACACCAATTTTTTGGTGAAGAAAATATTTTTCAAATTGGCTAAGAATTTTGGGGGTAAATATGATAGAACACTAGCAAGCATAGTATATTGACACTTTTCTGGGTTATATATGAGACTTTGCCCCCTTAAACCTCCTTTCAGGGGAAGCTGCTGCACCCCACCCTCCCCATGGTCTACAAAATCCTCCCCATGCAAGTTCTGGCAGATATACTAATATGTTTTCAGTGGATATAGGGAGATTTCCCCTTTAAACACCCTTTCTGGGGTTTGCCCCCCCACCGCCTGCCTGTTCTACAAAATCTGTACCATGTATGTTCTGGCAGGAGAGAGTCCATATCCAGGAACAGTTTTTACCTTATTTTACCTTAAGCATTAACTCCATACGGGTCACTGGGATCATCAAAGTCATCTAGGTCATTATTGGCAAGGTCTAAATAAGTAACTTATACAGACCTTGGTTATTGTTGGGAACTGCGTTCGCTATCTGCCATTCCTAATCGGCTAGCGGAGGGCACAGTTTTGCGGCCTTGACGAAGAACTGGTGGTGGACTACTGGTGTCTGTCTTTACTGTAATGATACAGTGTCTTATAGTGTGGGCAATGTACTTCCACTGGGAGTACAACACCATGATTTTGGAGGTATGATAAGCTTGCGTCATTATTTTGGTGATATTTCGTGATGAAGTCGAAGCAATTATTCTCACACCCTACACACTGACTAGCTATGATGGAACTGATTTGAATTTCAACTGCCGTCTCTTAGGCCTAGCTTCTATAATCACATGATGATCTATTACATATCTGATTGGTTCTATTGAGGTGGACAGCAGTGCTTATGGTCATGTCACGTTCACGCACAAATGTAATTGGCTCATTTGATTTGCCTCACATACATGACCCACTACTAATCCTTCTGATTTTACGTCGCTTTTAACAACTTTTGTGTTATTTTGTCTCGGCATTGGAGGCATAAGGTTGATGTGGCTCCTTCTCTTCTACCATTATTAACAGTTTATGGGGAAGATGGTATAGAAGAAAATTTTCATAGAATGATGTGTTCTACTACTTGGAAAGCTCAGATTCTTTAATTTAGGTGTTGGAGTGCATTTCAAATAATACCGGAAGTTTATTGTCCCTTGCCAAAGTGAAGGTATGGAAGCCAAGCTTGCTAGTATATAATTTGAAGAAATTTCATTTCAAGAGTCACTACGTGATGAAAGAAAAATCTTTCCTCTTCCATAGTTTTATCATTGCCAGAGGAGTGGAAAAATTGCCAAAAATCTTGTTGCCATAATAAGTTAGATATGATGAATAAAATTTTGGGGTCCAATATATATATATATATATATATATATATATATATATATATATATATATATATATATATATATATAATACAGTATCTATGATAATAAAATTAAAAGAATGATAATCATACTGGGTATTATATTTCCCTTACAAAACATTTTTTTTTTTTTTTTTTTTAGGTGCGACCACAGACAGCACAGGAGCACAACCATGGAACGTGTATTCAGGTTGCTCCAGCAGCCTCTCAGGTCATCCTGGGTTATGACCATTTTTGTGACTTTGATGCAGTCTTTGGTCATGATGTCACACAAAAGGAACTGTATGACTCCTGCCTGTCGGATATGGTTATCAACTTCTTTCAGGGTGAGTGCCTTGTGTGAAATGTTAATGAGGCATCATGTTATCATCACCATGATTATTGTCAGAATAGTTATCATCATTTTTCATCGTCATCATCATCATCATCATCAGTCATCATCATCAGTCATCAGTCATCAGTCATCATCATCATATCATTATATTTTTATCCTAAATTGATCTTACCGTACCAAAAACAGAGAGCAAATTAGTTCCACATTACATTAACATGAAACTGTATCTTTCCCCTAGGATACAACGTGACAGTGGTCGGGTATGGGCAGCGTGGTTCGGGCAAGACATACACTATGACAGGCCCAGACTTCTTGTGGGCTATGAATGAAGAGGAGTTTGGACTTTTGCCCCAGGCAGTGCGGCACGTTTTCAATCTCATGAGGGTGAGTGTGATTTCCTGTGTTGCGGAATGGATGACATGTTTCTTTGGGATGCCTGTTATGGCAAACCAGCGATTTACCAAGAGCTTTTCTTTCATATTTAATTGAGGGGTTTTGGAAATATTTTGATTGTTTTGAAAACAACGTTCTGGTCTTGTTCTTGCTGTGTGAGTGCAGGATAGGTAAGAATATAATTTTCAGAAATTTCTCTTGTCTTAGTTGTCTTCAGGGTATATTAATCAAATATGAAGTTTAGATATTTAGATTTAATTTTTTTGCTGCTGTATCTATCTATCTATCTATCTATGTGTGTGTGTGTGTGTGTGTGTGTGTGTGTGTGTGTGTGTGTGTGTGTGTGTGTGTGTGTGTGTGTGTGTGTGTGTGTGTGTGTGTGTGTGTGTGTGTGTGTGTGTGTGTGTGTGTGTGTGTGTGTGTGTGTGTGTGTGTGTGTGTGTGTGTGTGTGTGTGTGTTGTGTGTGTGTGTGTGTGTGTGTGTGTGTGCTGCATGCTTGTATATACTTCTTTGTTATTTTCAGGAATAAGGAAATAATAGATGCTACCATTACAGGATTGATATTTTTACTAACAAAACTCACAGATTTATGATAAAAGTAAATGATACTGCAATTCATTTAGAAATGATTAATTGCAGGAATGCCCAGGGAGAGAATACCGTGTACATGTGAGCTATCTGGCAGTGCAAAGGGATGCTGTGTATGACCTGCTCTCCACCTCCAACTCCTATATGCAACTGAATGTGCTAGAAGACAATATGGTAAAACTTTTATTGGTATTTTGTCTTCATCTATTGGTTAGGGGTCAATAGAATGAATGGACTAAGAATAGGATGAAATGAACTGGTAATAAAATATGCTAAAAAACAGAATGAACTAAAGTCAGAGTTTGAGAATATTGATGGAAAGTGTGGGAATCCAACCAAGAAAACCGTATGATTGCACATTATATGATTACCATTATCATATCACAACCAAGAAAGGGTATTGTTAAAAAAATTCAGAGTTTGAGAATATTGATGGAAAGTGTGGGAATCCAACCAAGAAAACCGTATGATTGCACATTATATGATTACCATTATCATATCACAACCTTTTCAAAAATACATCTATTCAAGGGTAATGTCGTCATTCCTGGCCTAAATGTGATTGACTGCAGCAACATCACAGAGGTCATCAACTGCCTAGAGGCTGGCCTAGTCCACCGACACACTGCAGCTATCCACAGCCACGATCCCTCAGCCTCACACGCAATCTTCTCCCTCATTCTGGAGCACCAGTGGACGGATCCAGGTCAGTTTTTCAGGTTAAGGTTGAGGTGCGGTGGTCAGGGTTGACGTTGCCAGGATTGGTAATGTTTTAGAGGAAGTGGAAGGGAATCCTGCAGTTGATAGGGAATATTGTTCTTCTTTTACGCTTTTAGACCTTTCATATTCTGAAGGCGTCATCCATTTCTCAAAGCAGATTTTGAATTACCTCATCCGTATTTCTTTTGATTGAATAATGAATTTAGATGTATCTTAAAGTAGAATTATTAGAAAGAGCAGTTTGAAGGGTATTCAGCCTTGTTAATTATTGAGGTTGAGGTGCACTGTGTTGGGTTTCAGTGCTATAAAGGAATAGGAAGCCACAGTGTATTAGGAATGGAAAGTGTTTGGGAAAATAAAAGAGAAGAGAAAGTCACTCTGTATGGAGAAGTAGATGCATTTTTTAGTTATATATTTATGTGATCTTATTAGGACTTACCTCTTTCCTTACCTAATCCCTCAGAATACAGGATATTTTTTAGTATTTCCAAAAATTTCCAGATGGGAAGCTAAAGTACCTGTATTCGCGGATGAGCTTTGTTGACCTCGGAGGCTCAGAGAGACTTGTGCAGTTTGGGTATGGGGACTATGGGCGCCCTGGTGAGGAATCCTTCTTCCTCAACTCCGATCTGAAGGCTTTAGGAAATGTCATCCATTGTTTGGCAGACCAAACATACAAGGGGCCTATACCTTACAAGGAGTCAAAGTTAACACATATTTTAAAGGTATGTAAAGGTGTGAGCTCTCACTAAGCAGTGAGTTTGTGTACAGATTTATTTACAACAGTAAAGGAAATATGCATATATGTGTATATGTATATATATATATATATATATATATATATATATATATATATATATATATATATATATATATATATATATATATATATATATATATATATATATATTACATAATTTATGTATATATGTGTTTTTATACATGCAGATATGTGTGTATATCTGTACTTCTGTACATCTGTATGCATATGTAAATGTATATGTAAGTGTAAATATAAATATAAATGTAAATGTAAATTTAGATAAATAGATAAGTATATATATATATATATATATATATATATATATATATATATATGTGTATATGTTTATCTATGTCTATCTATAATATGTACATGTCATATATACTCAAATCAATAATAAAAATACCCCTTGTCTCAGGATGCATTTGGTGGCAACAGCCTAAGCCTGATGGTCTGCTGCCTGTCTCCATCAGCTGAAGACTTTGATGCCTCCTTCAATACTCTGAAGTATGGTGGTCTGGCACGCTACATCCTCAATTTCCCTGCGGTCAACATGGCGATTCAAAATAGTGCTCGTGGATCAACAGCAACCATGTCTCCCAGTTCTGCTCACACAACATTACCTGTAATTTCTTGAGTTCTGACTTGATTAAATTTGGATGATGTATTTATAACTGTTGTATTGACTATACTGATGGATGAAATGTGACTATTTTTTAATGCTTTGAATTTGCATGGTTTATTTTATAATGTATTTATCTGTGGCTTATTTCATAGTGGAGAGAATACTTTGCTGAATTAGTGTTTAGGATAACATACCATATCCCTTCAGCATCAGTCTGGGAGCAGACAGTCAACTTTAACTGGCATACAAAGCAGTGTGCAGCAGTCCTTGGGAACAGTTCAGCAGTCAACAGGCACCAATGACACATCTACTGTTGCAGCACTAGATGATGCAGGTTCAGTGGACACTGAGGACATGTTCAAGTAAGACATTGACGTATAAGAGCAGGAATATTTTGAAACGTGGTTGTGAGGTGATTGTTTTGTTTTTATTATTATATCTATCTATCTATCTATCTATCTAACTATCTGTAGGCAATGCCATTTATTGTTATATTTAGTATTTTCTTGAACTTTATTACCAAAAAGTCTTTTGCTAATTTCATATTCATCATTGTCAGATTTCAGTTTGCTGCCTCACAGTGGCAGTTGTTAGTCTCTAGTGCTGAGGATCTTCTCTCTGAGATCCTGCGTAGCACTCAGGTGTCCCCAACAGAGAAGGCACGCATTGAGTCTTGGCTGTGCTTAAAGGCAGAGGCAGAGGAGTGCATAGGGATGGACTTGGGGCCTCTGCGCTTCAATGCGGCCACGAACCGTGTTCTAGAGGTTATAGGTAAATCAGAATTCTTTGGTTATGTGACAGAAGCATTTGCTGCTTGATGGGGAGAATCAATTCTTAGATATTTTCATTATTATTGTTATGCTTACTTTTTTTTGTGTGTGTGTCATTTATGTATGGCATAAAATCAGACTACTTTTGAAAATGTATAAGTCTTGTTTAAGGTTGTAATAAATGAAAATGATGTCTATTGACAGCACTGCAACTGAGAATGTAATTGTTTAAAGTCAAGATAGAGAGACCATCTCAAATATTTGTTGTAAACATAATTCTGGAAAATTTTATACAGAAGATAATTTTAGTTCATATTTAAGAGGCTTGAAATGAATGTCTCTGAAGGAAGTTCATTTTCTTTTTTTTTTCAGAGGAGTTAAGTGAGCCAGAGGCCAACACAACAATGGAATCTGGGACAGAAATGTCACATTCAGACAGTGATACTTCTTCAATGTCCTCCTTTGGGGAAGAGTTTTATGACCAGTTGGCTGTCCTTAAAGGACGGTTTCGCTCCGTCACAGATGATGTAGTGAATAAAGTGCAGGAAAGGTGAGAACTATGTGTTGTTAACTCCATCATATACTGTATAGAGCAGTCAGAACAAATACTGTAACTTAAATTACTTTATGATAACAGCAGAGTGAATTATCTGTAAGCAAATATGATGTATATGCAGCACTGGTGAGTTGTTGAGGTCTGAAAGGGTTAATATTTTGAGAAAATCAACTGATATTTTAGTCTAATATGCTTCTTTATTACTGAGATTTGCCAGTCAACAGCTGTGATACTAATCCTAATATCTCATTCAACTTTTGTTGTCCTATAGTGTTTGAATATGAAATAATTTTTTTTAGTGCCTCTCTTGCTGACTGTAAGTTACCATGTTCTTTCAGCCATGACACCCTTGCCAAAGTTAGGCAAAGTGCAGAGAGAAGAAAATCTGAGTTGGCCAAGAAGCAAGAGGACAAGGCTCAGTCCAAGAACACATCCTCCAGAAAGTCCTCGAGACATTCTCACAAAACAGCAGAGTCTATTCTCTTGACAAAGGGGCTTCAGATGGCTCCTCGGAAAACAAGGGAGAATGTCAGTTCCTCGGTAGAAAGAAGCTCCTCAGTCTCCTCATCTCTAACCTCAGCATTGGTACCTGAGGGTCGTTTGTCTGTGATGTCTCAGGTTAATTCATCAATGAAATCGGAAGGTGTTGATGTCAAGTCTTCTGTTCATTCTGATATTGTTTCAGATGAAGGTATGGGACTGATTTATTGGTTCTGAATGATTATATTGTTCAGGTGCACGGTCTCAGTTTACATACAGCATGTTGTTTATATTTGTTTTCCATGTGTAATTATAATGTAAATGTTACATACCTATATTTAAACACTTTGAACCCAAATTCAGAGCATGAAGTGCCAAATCCTAGAAGAAAATCTTCACTCTCCAGCGTGTCAAGGTTTTCCCAGATTTCAAAGTCATCAAGAAGAAAATCAAAATCCGAAAAGGTAAATATTTGCCGAGTTATTTTCTTTTATATCTTAATAAGTGAGATGTATTGTCTTTTCTGCTTGTTTACCTTTCTCTCCCTTTTCTGTATAATAATACATCACAATTGAATCCGGCCCTGTCATCATAGGGTAAAAAAAGAAGAGAAAACGGTAAATCATATAAAAAAAAGTTGAATGGAATTTTTTTCATTGTCATAATTTATTCAGTTCCCTGGTACTTTTTTTTCTCAGATAGGAGATGATGAGGAAAGCAGTACGTCACTAGTGGAAGAAGTCAAGCGTTTGTCTGCATCTCAAGACCTCCGCAGAGGCCAAATCCGCCGGGTTAGTGTAGAGTTGCGAGCAGCGCAGCAACGGCTCAAGCAACTGAATGCAACGATTAGGTTGAAGGTAAGAGAACAATTTTTTTTTTTTTTTTTCTTTTTTTTTTCCTTCTTTCTTTATTTGTGTATTTATTTATTCTTTGATTGTCATTATTATTATTGTTGTTGTCGTTGTTGTTCTTATTATATATAATTTGCTATGAAATGGTTATGGTTAACTTTTTTTTCTAATGTGCTTGCATTTACCTTGTATTTTTTTCTCTTTGGGCTTAATAGAGGTGTTCTTGCTGGTTCTGTTTGTTTGCATTGTTTTAGAAATCTCCCTAATTATGGGTCCCTTTTCCCTTTCAACAGGAAGCTTTTATCCGAGAGTTGGTGCGCTGTGGGGGGGAAGCCGAGGTGACGAAACGGAAGTGTGAGGCTAAGATGGAGCGACTGGAAAAGGAGATTCACAGGGCTCGGCAGCTCTATGAGGAAGCCCAGAATCAGTTAAAGGTAATTAAATATCGGGCAGATTTAGATTTTAGATTTTAGATTTAGATTTTTTTTTTCTTTTTAGGGATTAAGGTACTTTTTTGTCAATTGATTGATTGGAATATTGGAAAATGTATTATTCTTGATGGTCTTGTTATGTAATTAGATTGTTATATGATGATTTGATTTGTAAAAAGAGTACTGCTTTATGCTTAAAATTAGGCTTTTAGGTGTAATTCATATTCAAATTTGATGCTCTATTTATTTCCTATGCTTTCAACTTTATGAAGACTGAATTCCTAAAAAGGTACTTCTAAAAAGAGTACTGCTTTATGCTTAAAATTAGGCTTTTAGGTGTAATTCATATTCAAATTTGATGCTCTATTTATTTCCTATGCTTTCATTAATTTTCCTTGTCATATAATTTCCTTGTCCTTCTCATTACGTTGTACACCAATAAGTCCTCTCATAGAAAGATAAAGAAAATCCATATGATTCACCTAATGTTTTCAACCTTATAGACTAACCTAACCTAACCTCATTAAACACATATATCAGTATTGTATTGTATATTCTTAACCTGAGAAAAGGTTATGAACTGTGATACAAATTAGCTACTGTTGCATATTACTTTCACACCATGTTACGGTTTAAAAATATCATAAGTTGAAGAGCCAGGCATTCACAGACTTTTTTTTTTCATTTCTTCAGGAATTGCGGGAAGGGGAATCCGAAGATGTTGGCCAATATCGCAGTCGTGTCGATTCCCTGAAAAAGCAAATTTCACATTACCAGAAGAAACTCTTAACCCTAGAGAAAGTTTCGGCCATCTCACAACAGGCGGACACCAAGTAAGGGATATTTTGATATATTGTTACTGTGCCTGGGTTATTTACTCTGCAAACTTGCTTTATTATTTTTACATATGTTTTTTCTCTCTTG
>NW_020869520.1:923219-930719 GCF_003789085.1 Penaeus vannamei | reverse complement strand
GAGAGAGAGAGAGAGAGAGAGAGAGAGAGAGAGAGAAGAGAGAGAGAGAGAGAGAGAGAGAGAAGATAACATAAATAGAAAGAAAGAGAATATATGTCATGTTCAGAATAGACAGATCAATATTGAATGTGATGCAGAATTTTAGGCAAATCCACAAAAAACATGCATATGATATATATATATATATATATATATATATATATATATATATATATATATATATATATATATATATATATATATATATAATATATATATATATATATATATATATATATATATATATATATATATATATATAATATATATATATATATATATATATATATATATATATATATATATATATATATATATATATATATATATAAATATATAATGATAGAAATAAAGATAAAAAATAGCAATGAAAAAAGACAGGGAGAGAAAAAAAGGAAATCATAATATTATTACAAAAAAAAAACACAAAAGTTTCATCATGAATTCATTAATGAATAAACAAATGAATTAATAAATAAACCAATATATGAAAATAGATTAAAAAAAAATTATGCAACCAAAAATCACGAAATAAATCCAGTAAAAGAAAACGACAGAATACACCCCAAAAATAACAAGAAATAGAGGAGAGAAATCAGGAAAATAAATCACATTAAAACTCACCTACACGCTAATGCACCGAAAGTCAGAAAAGTGTTATTGGCGAACGGCAGAGGGACCCTTAATATAAAATATTTATTTGGCGGGCAATAACTAAGGCTAAGTTCAATACAGTTCATTGATGTTTGACAATACGTCAGTGATGGACTGTAATCTTAGACTACTACGAGTGAAATATATATGGATGGAATTGTTTATTGTGATTTTGTTTTTTTGTTGTTGTTATTGTTTTTGTTGTTGTTGTTTTTCTCAATCTCATTATTCATCATCCCTTATGATTATTGGGTTGTTTATTTCTTTGTTCATCTTCTATACCTATTTGATATCCAACAAAATTATCTTTGTTTTAGTTTTCATTATTTTTCACCTTTGTATAAACGTTTATTAAAACCATATTTAATCGAGTTGTTTAAACTTGAATTTTTTCACATATAAAATTCTTCATCAAACTTGTCTCATGCTTATAATCATATATTTTATTCCTTTTATTTCCTTGGTGTTCAGTTCTCAGGATAACAGAATCATCAAAAAGGGAAGAAATTCCACTTGTCACTTCCTCCTCTCCTTTCCTCTCCCTCTATTTCTTCCCCTTTTCTCTTTCTCCCTCTTCTCCATTTTCTTCTCCCTCTCTATCATCTTCTGCCTATCCCCATTTCCTCACATGTTCTTTCCCGTTTCTATTCCTTATACTTTATTATTTCCTCTCCTTCTCCTTCTCCTTCTTCTTCTTCGTTCTCTCCTTCTCCTTCTTCTTCTTCGTTTTCTCCTCTCCGTCTTCCGCATTTTCTCCTTCTAGCTCTCTCTATTTACATGCATTTTCCTTCATTTTCTCTCTCTTTCCCATCATTTACTTTTTCCATCTCCTCTCTTTCTCCCTACCTTCTCCTACATTTCCTCCTCCCTCTCTCTCCTATTTTTTTATTATCCTATTATCTTTTATCTATTATCCTATTATATTATATTATTATATTATATTATATTATATAATATCATATTATATTATATTATATTATGTTATATAATATTATAATATTATATGTATTATATATATAATATAATATAATATTATATTATATTATATAATATTATACTATTATCCTATCTCCTATCTTTTCTCTTCCCAATCTTCCCTAATTCCACCTCCACCAAACCACAACATTGCCCATCTCAGTAACTTTTTCTTTCTTGCACTTCCACCTCCTCCACATTTCTCTTTATTACCACCGGCCCTATCTCTTCCCCTCTCCCACGTCGAACTCCATCGTCTGTATCACTACTATCCTCCACTTTTCCTCTCCACCTCCACTTCTTGCACTCTTCCACTCCTCTCATATGTTTACTTCCCTAACTCCTCCACCTCCACCATCTACATCTTCTTCACTCTTCCGCCTCCTTCTCCTCCACTTTTCCACCTCCACTCCCTCCACTCTCCCACTCCCGTCTCACATATATTTCTCTCTCTTCGATTCCACCATCTCCCCCGCTCTTCCACCACCTCTCCTACTCTTCCACCTTCCTCTCCCCCACCCTTCCACCTCCACTTCCTCCCTTTTCCCACTCCCCTCTTATGTCTACTTCCCTAACTCTTTCACCTCCACTACCTCTCCTACTATTCACCCACCATCTCCCGACTATGCCATCTCTCCCTCTCACCCACTCTTCCACCTCCTCCTCCACTCTTCCACCACCATCTCCTCCACACTTTCACCTCCACCACCACCTCCTCCACACTTCCACCTCCACCACCATCTCCTCCACTCTTCCATCTCCCTCTCCCCCACTCTTCCATCTCCTCTACTCTTCCACCTCCTCCTCCACTCTTCCACCACCTCCTCCTCCACTCTTCCACCTCCTCCTCCTCCACTATTCCATCTCCCTCTCCCCCACTCTTCCATCTCCCTCTCCCACACCCTTCCACCTCCACTTCCTCCCCTTTCCCACTCCCCTCTTATGTCTACTTCCCTAACTCTTCCATCTCCACCACCTCTCCTACTATTCCACCTCCACCACCTCTCCCACTCTTCCACCTCCACCACCATCTCCTCCACTCTTCCACCTCCTTCACCTCCTCCACCGCCACCAAACCAGCACCTCCAATCTTCCACCACCACCTCCTCCACACTTCCACCTCCACCACCTCTCCCACTCTTCCACCTCCTCCACCTTCTCCACCGCCAAACCAAGCACCTCTCCACTCTTCCACCTCCTCCACTCTTCCACCCCTCCACCCACCACCTCACTCCACCACACTTCCACCTCCTCCACACTTCACCTCCACCACCTCCACCTCCACTCTTCCACCTCCTCCTCACACACCTCCTCCACCTCCTCCACACTTCCACCACCTCCACCTCCACTCTTCCACCTCCACCACCTCCTCCTCCACTCTTCCACCTCCACCACCTCTTCCACCTCCTCCACCGCCACCAAACCAGCACCTCCACTGTTTGAGAGACAAGACTTTAACATTTACGAGGAGTCTTGTGTGCTTACAAAAGGAAACTCTGCAAAGAATCGATACAGTTTGGCAGATGCGAGGGCTTTCGTGATATAAATTTTTTCCTCCTGTTTTTTTTTTTTATGATATATATATTTTTCGTCCTTTCTTCTTTTTTTTCTGGGTTGTTATTATGTTGTTGTTTTTTGGGGGGGGCGGAGGGGGGTTTGTTGGGTTTTCCTTCTTTCAATTTGTTTTAGGTCGTGGTTTCGTGTTTGGATTTTTCTTTTCTTTCTTTCTTTCGGTCTCTTTTTCTTTTCTATTTTTTTTTAGTATTTGTTGTTTTTCTCTTTTTTTGAAATCTTTTTCTTCTCCTTCTTCCATTCTCTGTTTTCATTTCGTGTTTTGATATTTTTTTTCTCTTTCTCTACCGCTCTTTTCTCTTCTCAATATCTATTCTTTCTTTCTTCTATTTCATTTTCTTTCTCTTCCATTCTTTTTTTAAATTTCGTATTTTGATTTTCTTTTATCTCTCTCTCTATTTCTTACGGATTTATTAATGGTTATATTCACGGAATTGTAAAACAAAACAAAACAAAACAAAAAAAGTGACGATCGCAAAGCGTGTGGACTTGCTATGGCGGGCCGCTGTTGTTCATAATTGCTTGTTATATTCCAGAAACGGTTGTGACCCGCTTTCTCGCTGCTTTGTAAAGGTCTGTTGGTATTTTTGTATCTGTTTTGCGATGATGGGAGAGGAGTGGGAGAAGGAGTGGGAGTGGGAGTGGGAGAGGGAGAGGGAGTGGGAGAGGGAGAGAGGAGAGGGAGTGGGAGAGGGAGAGGGAGAGGAGAGAGGAGAGGGAGAGGGAGAAGGGAAGAGGGAGAGGAGAGGAGAGAGAGAGAGAGAGAGAGAGAGAGAGAGAGAGAGAGAGAGAGAGAGAGAGAGAGAGAGAGAGAGAGAGAGAGAGAGACAAAGCAGATGACTTGGTTTTCAAATTTAAAGAGAAAGAGATTGAAACATGATCATCATAACCAACAGTTGAAAATATCCGAACATATTTATTTTCCAAGAATGATCTGTAAATATTCGAAATTTAGTCACGAGTCACATTAAAACAACAACAACAAGAAGAAAAACAGTCATTGTTATCTGGACTTCATTCCAATCCATTATCTTTATTATCGTTATTATTCTCAAATTCCTTTCTTCATTTCTGTATCTTCTATTTCTCTCTCTCTCTCTCTCTCTCACTCTCTCTCTCTCTCTCTCTCTCTCTCTCTCTCTCTCTCTCTCTCTCTCTCTCTCCTCTCTCTCTCTCTCTCTCTCTCTCTCTCTCTGCTCTCTCTCTCTCTCTCTCTTTAATTTTGCCTTCATGCATATTCTTGTTGTAAAGTCTACCATTATGATGTTTATCTATGTGCATGATTATCATTGTTATTTTATATTATTATTGATTGTTTTATTATCAGCTATCTCATTATTGTTATTATCATTTTATTACTATCTTAAATTATGATTATTATTCATTGATGGTATTATCACCATTATCATTACTGTTGTTGTTGGTTATTATAGTTATTTGTTGTTGTTATTATTGATTGATTACTATTATTATTATTATTATCATTATTATCATTATTATTATTCATCATCATCAATTTATTAATTATTATTATCATTATTATTATTATCAATTATGATTATTATTATCATTATTATTGTTATTTTATATTTTACTATTATTATCATTATATTATTATTATCAATATTGTTGTTATCATTATTATTGTTATTATTATCATTATCATCATTATAACAATACTGATGATGATGATTATTATTATTGTTATTATTACTACTATTATTATCATTAATATTATTATCAATATTATTATCATTATTGTTAGTACTATTACTATTATCCTTATCACTATCATTATTATTATCAATATCATAATCATTACTATCATTATCGTTATCATTATCCTTATTACTGTTTCCATCATCATCATCATCATTATCATTATTATTATCATTATTAATTGTTATTATTACTATTATTATCATTATCATTATTATTATTATTACTATTATTATTATTATTATTATTATTATTATCATTATTATTATTATTATTATTATCATTATTCATTATTATTATCATTATTATTATTATTATTATTATTATTATTATTATTATTATTATTATTATTATTATTATTCTTATTATCATTATTATTATCATTATCATTATCATTATCATTATTATTATATTATTATCATCATCATCATCATCATCATTATTATTATTATCATTATTGTCTTCATTATCATCATTGTTATTATCATTATTATCATTATTAGTGTTAGTATTATCATTATCATTATTGTTATTGTTATTATTATTATTATTATTATTATTATTATTATTATTATTATTATTATTATTATTATTATTATTATTATTATTATTATTACTATTATTATTATTATTATTATTATTATTATTATTATTATTATTATTATTATTATTATTTTATTATTATTATTATTATTATATTATTATTATCATTATTACAATTATTATTATTATTATTATTATCATAATTATTATCATCATTATTATCATTATTATTACTATTATTATTATCATTATTGTTATTATCATTATCATTATTACCATTATCATTATCATTATCATAGTTATTATTGTTACTGCTATTATTGTTACTACCATTACTATTATTGTGGTTATTATTATTATCATTGTTATTATTATCATTATCACATTATTATCGTTATAATTATTATTATCATCACATTATCATTATTATTATAATTATTGTTATTATTATTATTACCATCATTATTATCATTATCATCAACATTAAAATCATTATCATGGTTATTACCAAGATTATCATTAATACATTATCATTATCATGGTTATTACCAACATTATCATTATCGTTATTAACATAAGTTTTGTAATCATTATCATTATTTTTATTATCATTATTATTATTGATATTATTATCATTACCATTATCATTATCATTATTACTATTATTACTGTTATTATCATTATTATTATTGTCATTTTCATTAATATCGCCATTATTAATGTTATCAATATTAGCATTATTGCTATTGTTATCAATATTATTACTATTATTATGATAATTAAGACGATGATAATGTTTATTTTTATCGCTATCATTATTAGTGTTATTTTCATCAATATTGTTGCTATTATCATCATTATTATCATCCTTATTATTATTATTATTATTATTATTATTATTATTATTATTATTATTATTATTATTATTATTATTATTATTATTATTATTATTATTAATTATTATATCATTATCATATTATTATTACTATTATTATTATCATTATTATCATTATCATCATCATCATTATTATTGTTACAATTATCATTATTATAAGTATCATTATCATTATCATTATACTATTATAACTATAACATTATTATATTGTAATTTTTATCATTATTCATTTATCATTCTACTATTATAACTATTGTAACTATTATTATTATTGTAATTTTTATCATTATTATCATTGCTAATATTTTTATTATTACTATTATTGTTATTATCATTGTTATTGTTATTATCATTATTATCGTTATTATAATTATTACTATTGTCGATATTATTACTGTTATCATCATCATTACCAACATCATTTTACTATTGTAATCACCATTATTATTGTTGTTACTATTATTATCATTATCATTATTAATATCATTATTATTACTGTGTTCATTGTCATTACTATGATCATTATCATCATTATCATTATCTTCATTATCATCATTACTACCAGGATAATAATAATAATAGTGATAATAATAATAATAATAATAATAATAGTAATGATAATAATGATAATAATGATAATGATAATAATAATTATTATCTAAATTGTTATCATTATACTAATGTAATTGCTATCATTGATGTTACTTTTAACATAATATTATCATCATTAGCATGATGGGTATCATTTTCATTATCACTAATAATATCATAATATTTTTCTTATTAATATTATTATTACTAGTACTATTACCATCATTATCGTTATCATTATCACTATCATTATTGTTGTTATTGTTATTATCATTATTATTATTATTATCATCATTATTATTATTATTATTATTATTATTATTATTATTATTATTATTATTATTATTTTATTCTTATTATTACTATTATTAGTATTATTATTATTATTATTATTATTACTGTTATTATTATTATCATTATTATCATTATCACTATCATTATTGTTAATATCATTATATTTATCTTGATGATTAACATTATTGTTATTGTTATCATTACTTTATTATTACTAT
>NW_020869520.1:893219-920719 GCF_003789085.1 Penaeus vannamei | reverse complement strand
ATTGATATTATTGTTATTATATTATTATTATTTTTATTATCATATTATTATTATTATTATATTATTATTATCATTATTATCATTATTGTCATTCGCATCAACTGGTATTATAATTATTATTGTTTTCATCATATTTGGTATCCCTTTCATTGTTATTGTCATTATCATTGTTATAGCATTATCCTCATTATCATTATTGTATATCAGTTATTTTTCAATATCAATTACTGTTATTATTCTTATTGTAATTTCTGTTATCATTATTACTATTGTAATTATTGTTATTGTTGTCATAATTTCCTTTTATTGGACATTACTTGAAATACCATCATTATCAATTGGAAGTAATATTAAAAATTATTATGTTCTTTAAATGTCTATTGGATCATCATCATCATCATCATTATCATTATTATTATTATTACTACTTTTATGATTATCGTAAGTATCATTACTGTCATTATCATTATCATGATTTTTATCATTATCATTGTCACTGTTATTAGTACTATTATCATAATTTAGATTATTTTCACCATGTTTTCATCATGGTTATCATCACGATTGTTATCACAATAATGGTAATGATACTGATAGTAATAATAACATTTATAATAATAATGATAATGATAATAACAGTAATAATAATAATGATGATAATAACAATAGTAATAATAACAATAACTATCATCGCTATTATTATCATTATCATCATTACTATTATCAGTATTATTGCTATTATCATTAATATTATCATCATTGTTACTATCATCATCATTGTTATTACTAGTAGTAGGAGTATTACTATTATTGATATTATTTTTATTATTATTACTGTCATTATCATCATTATGTTTTTTATTATCATTACCATTATTATTGTCATTATTATCATTATCATTATTACTATCACCATTCTATCATCATTGTTATTATCATCCTCATTATTATCAAGATTGTTATTACCATCATCGTTATCATATAATTCATTATCATTATTACAGTTATAGTTGTTATTACTGTTATCATTTTATCACCATTATTATTGTTATCACTATCATCGATATTTCATTATCACTCTTGTTATCATTATGGTAATAGCAATGACAATTACAATAGTATATGATGAAAATAATCATGATAATAATTGCATCATCATCATCGTCATAATGGTGATAATAGTAAGATCAACAATAATAATAATGATGATCAATATGTAAGGATAATGATGATAGTCATAATGATAATGATATAATAATAAGAATAAATTATAACGATAATCATCATTGTTATTGTTATTAGCATTATTACCATTATGATTATTAGTATCATGATCATCATTATCATCCTCATCTTATTAGTGCTATGATAATCCTCATTATTTTTTGATCAGTATTATGATTATGATTTCTATTGTATATCAATTTGTGGCGACATATTTTCCGTATGTTGAATGTATGACACTGTAATACTTTCTTTTTAGTGTATACCTGTATTTGCATATCTCACAGTCAGTATGATATATCTAAATATTTTTTTGCGTTTTAAAACCCGTCATATGGATCTAATAAAATACAATCATCATCATCATTGAAGAGAAAGAACAATAACACAAAAACTACTACCATCTTTTTATAAAGATTTTATCAATAAGGTTGAGTACCTTCTATTCCCTTTCGAAATTATCATTGATGATTCTAATTATGTTTCTGAATTGCACCTGAAGGACCGTACATCTGTCCCTTTGCTCGTGTTCATTATCTGTCTATAACATTTGTCAGTATTATTCTGTGTGACATCATTGTGAACTCATGTCTATGCATTTATCTTTTGAATGTATGTGTCAGTGTATACAATTATACATATATTAGCGTAAGACATGTGCGTGTGCGTTATGTATGTATATCTACAAGCGTATTTGGATGTGTAGATGTACATACGTCATTCACAAACGCACATACGTGTGAGTGTGTATTTGGATGTGTGTATGTATCAAGTTAATATTCGGCATAAAACTGTTCTAATCATTAAATGCACGAATTAATCTCCAAATGATTGTCCATCTCCGCATTGCATTGCGCATTCACAATCACCTCTTCTCTGTTATGTTTAAATTGAATTCTATTGACTTATTCCCCCTTTCACTCGGGTAAATATTGACAAATTCCTTGCATGTTTCTGAGTGGAATGCCTGCTTTACAGTTGATTCTTTTTTTATTCTCTTTTTCATTCTGAATTCCCTGTTGTCAACGGATTCCACATCTCCTCATCTCGTCTTAAAAAGGGAATATGTTTTGAAATGGGCATGTTGTGTTTTATTTTTGTTTTTTTATTATGTTTTTTTTCTTGTTTTCATTTTTTACAGATATATATTTTTTTGTTCGTCCTTTTTTCCTGTCAGGGTTTCGGAGAAGGAAAATGAAAGTAAATCTTGTGATACTCTCTGCTTTGGTTTATTCACTTTGACAAGGATATATGGTACACTGTCTCTAAAACAATTTGCATATTGAGAGGGCGATGTTGACGCCGAGTGGGAGACAGTGAGCCGCGCCGCCTCCCCGCCCGCCGCCGCCGCCGCCGCCGCTTCCGCCGCCCGAACCTGTGTGCGCGGCGGCGGCGGCGGCGGCGGGTCTGTGGTCGGGAATGGGCGGCCGCGGCGTGTACAGTTTGTGCTGCCTGGCCCGCCCGCCGCCCGGCCGCCCTCGCCCCCTCGGGCTCCTCCTTCCGGAGGCCCGCCCACCGGACACCCGCGCGCAGTCGTCTCTCGGTATAAGAATATACAAGATGGGTCCGTGGGCGGCGGGGGGGCGAGGGGCGGGCGGGGCGGCGGGCGGGAGGCCTTGTGGTGCTCACCCTCTTATGCAACAACTGAAGTAGAGTGGGCGGCGCGTGGTGCTGGCCACGGGCGCCATACCTGTTAAATCTACACTTGTGTTAAGGCATATAAGGAGATCTCTAGCACATGGACTAAAAATAGGGTGCAGTATACGTACAGCACGAGAGGGTAGAAAGTTCAGGTGGATCCACACACTCTGTACAACGGCTGATTCTATCTAAGTCTCCACAGGCGCACACACCGCGGGCTTCCTGGAAACACCTAAAAGCGTCGCGACCAGACCTCGCTGGCCGCCTCTGTACAATTGTTCACTTTTTTTATAAAAACATGATGATATGTGTCCTGCGCGGCGATGCGACCGCACGTATGTTAGCATGGCTAAGAGTAGCGGGTGTATTCCAACAGAACCACAGAGGAGACTGGAGTATTATTATTGCACTGTGAACAGTCCTGTGAGGCAGTCCGAGGGGAGGGGGAGGGCCGGGGGGGAGTGGGGGGCGCTGGGCCCCGGATTATGCCATGGCGACGGGAGGGGGGGGGCAGGCCGGCGCAGGGCGGTCGCGGGCCCTGAGGCACGGGCGTCGCCGGCGCAGCGGCGCTTTCATGCCTGCTTTCCATCTAGAACCTTACAGTAATTAATCATATATCAACAGTAAATATGTGATACTCAAATGACTGCTAAAGCTAACAAAGGGCGTGGGGGCGTGTCGGCCAGCCCCGCCCTCCGCCTCCCCTGCACGCAGGAACGGCGCCCTTATTCTTCTTTGTGCACTTTATTATTTAGTAGTATTTTTTTATTTTTATTTTATTATATTTTTTGTTTTGACTCAAGCTTTGACCAGGTTACCTGAACCGATCCACATTGTAGTAGACTCACCATGACGAGGACTTAAGTCTATAGTCTCACCACTTACATTAAACGACCGACAAGAGGGCGAAGCTTCGTCTAGATAATACTCTAGAGTGTGGTATACATGCAGGCAAATACGTCCCAGCAGAAAATGGAAAAAAAATTCTGCGTACTGTATTTTTTTTTTTTTTTGGTATCATTATCATCATCATCATCATCATCATCATTATTGTAGGATCACCCTCGTCGTCTGTGTCAATATTTATTTACTTACTTCTTTTAAAACACTTCACATCTTTTTTTTTATTGGTGTCTAATTATACTTTGACAAAACTATTTGGGCAAGTCATCCAAAACAAAACATGCATCAACAGAAATGTCACCTTACTGTCTAAAAAAAGCTAAGCTATTCACAAAGCTATAGTTCGTGGACAACTCGCCCAAACTCTTGTACTAAAACCACCGTGACGGCTTTGAACAAACTCAAGACACTGAGCCTAACAGAGATTTAAGTAGAAACAAGACATAAAATCCTTAAATATTTATATATATATATTTATATATATGTGGTACCATCGTTTATTCTTTTTTTCACTTGTTTACAGCGTAGGTCACTTGATCACACATTCTGCCACTGAAGGAACCTACTATACACATTATTTTCTATATAAAAGTGTAAAAGAATGCATATATTTGCCCTCTGATGACGTACGCGTTGGCCGCCTTGTGTGTCTGCCTGTGCCCAGCTGCAGAGCCTAGGAATGGGGGGTGGGGGGCTTCGAGGGGGGGGGAGGGGCCTGATGGGGGTTGTGGGGGAGGGGAGGGGAGCACTAGTGGCTGACCTGCATGGCTGACCTGCCTCCTCTCTCGAGGTGGGAGGTCATCCACACGGAGGCCCTTTTGCCGAACCCGAGTCTGATCTTCGAGTTCAAAAGAAGGAATGGTTATCTATAGTAAAAAAAAAAAAAAAAAAAAGGATTCATTCAAATTGTAGGAACGAAATGTTCGGCGTTGAAATAGATAGCAGATAATAGACACTCTGGCAAATGAGATAAATAGCGACGTGTTATTTTAAAAAGAGAGAATATATTGTAGAAGCTTGTGAAAAAAATTCCTGCAGTAAAAAGACTTTTCTTTTTTTTTTTTGGTTTTTAATTTTCATCCTTTTGACTATGATGATTTTCTTGCTTTGTTTTCTGTGAGGAACTTGTGATCATTAAAGACCCTAGTAAATTGTTTTGATTCACACACCTTCCTTTGTTGCAAAAAAAGGTATTTACAAATCTTTGGTTAGAAAAGGAAAATAAATATGACGATTAGAGACTCTAAGATTAAAATAAATAAACGAAAAAAAAGACGTTTAGAGACTTTGAGAGACAAAAAAATAATTCAATGAGTAAATAAATAAATATTACATTTAGAGGCTTTGAAAGAGAGATAATACAAAAATAAAAAATAAATTATCTTCGCCATTAACCTTGCCTGACTAGACGAAATTGACTTGGTTGGTTTATAAAGTGAATCAAACTCGAATATGGTGAGAACATCACAACACAGATCCCACGTCGTCACGGGCGCGAGTCAACTTCAAGAACTTAAACACTTAAATGCGACATCCTTACAAATACGAAAGAGAACGAAAATGAAAGAAAGAAAGAAAGGAGGAGGAGGAGGAGGGGGAGGAGAGATATGAATAATAATAATAATGATAGGAGGAGGAGGAGGGGGAGAGATATGAATAATAATAATAATGATAATAACTTAATTAGGGTAAAAGATATGAAGAGGAAAAAAGGTAGAGCATACAACGAACAATAGAAATTATCAAAAAGTCTGGCAGACAGCCTTATCATCATCAACTTCACGACCATCACAACCGCCCTCGCGCGCGCTGCCGGAAAAAAAACGTTCAGAACGTTTGCCACCGAAGTCTAGAAACGTTTCTGCGCTCACACTCAACGAAGCTCACTCTCTAACGCTTACAAAAATAACTAACAACATCTCTTAGAGCACCTAACAATTTTTTAGTGTTTTTTTCTAATATAGAAATTATCACTACCCGGAAACTGTTTTTCCAAGACTTTCGTGACAGGTGGAACAGAGACTTGTCATGAGTGTCATGACCTTATGCGGGGCGCGCTGGGCGTTAAAGAAATGACAATTTAGAAGAAATAAAGACGTGGAAAAGAATAATGAATAAACGAAACATGAAGAAAAAAAAATAACAGACTAGCACTTTTCTAAGAAAAAAAAAGAAAAGAAATCCGACTTAATACTTCTTCATTTTTTCCCCTCCAAAATTTCTTCAAAAAAAAAAAAAAAAAAAAAAAAAAAAATCGGAAAACGGGTTCCTTGGTTGGAGAGAGAGAGAGAGAGAGAAAAAAAAGAGAAAAAATCAAAAATGGAATAAAAACGAGTCGGTCCCAATTCCGGAGAGAGTTTGGCGGGAATGCACTCATAATGTTGTTGTCTTTTGGCGTTACCAGATGACAACATCGTTAAGCCTCGCAGACGGGGCTCGTAGGGGGCGGGGAGTGGGTGGGGGAAGAGGGGAGTGGGTGGGGAGGGGAGTGGGTGGGAGGGGTGGGGAAGGGGAGGAGGGGAGGGGGTGGGTGGGGAAGAGGGGAGGGGTGGGGGAGTGGGTGGGAGGGGGGCGAGATGGGAGGGGAGTGGGGGGAGGGGTGGGGAGGGTCGGGGAGTGGGCGGGAGGGGTGGGGGGGTGGGGAAGAGGGGGAGAGGGAAAGAGTGGGGGATGGAGGAAGAGAGTGGGTGAGAAAGGGGGAAAGGAGGAAGGCAAGGAGGAGGAGTGGGGAGGAGGAGGAGGAGGCAGAAGAGAGCGGGTGAGAAACGGGGAGGAGAAACAGATGGAGAAGGATTGTGGGGAGGAAAGTGGGTGAGGAGAAGGAGAGACAGGGAGAAGAAGAGGGAGGAAAGGGAGAAGGCAACATGTAATGAGGGAAGGGGGGAGGAGAGGGAGAAGAAGTGAAAGAGGGAGAATAAAAGGAAGAAGGAAGAGAAGGCGATTGGAGGAGAGAAAGAACAGATTTTGGGAAATCCCTCAGAATCGAAATGGAGTTTGATGGAGAGGGAGAGAGGGAGGAAGGGGGAGGGGGGAGAGGGAGGAGAGGGAGGAGGGAGAGAGGGAGGAAGGGCGTGGGGGGGAGGGGTAGGAGGGCGTGGGTGACTCCCTCCCACTGTGTTTACACTCTCCAATATAACACACACACACCATCTTAAATATCATCGGTAAAAAAAGTAAGTACATACAGTAAACACAAAACAGGGAACACATTCGTTATAAAAATAATAATGGTAATCATTAAGTACAAACTAATTCGTAAACCTAAAAGGAGGGTTTCCGAGGCCGCCCATATTCACCGTGGGCGTCTCGGGGGCATCGGCAGGGGGTAAGGGTAGGGGGATGAGGGGGGGGAGAGGAAAGGTAGCGGCAGGGCGGCACTGGAGTGACAAGTCCCGCCCCGGGCGCCGCTACCACCCCGCCCGCGCCGCCACCGATTGACTGATTGGGGCGGCGGGGGGGAAGGGGGGAAGGGGGAAGGGGGGAAGGGGGAGGGGGGGGAGGAGAGGCTGGATGTGTACGGGGGAGGGGGGAGGGGGAAGCGGGGAAGAGGAGGATTAACATAAATTTTCATCTCAACCTTGTTAGCCGATGCCTGGGGGCGTCACATACCCAACTCATCACATAAACCGTTGGGGTAAAAATCAGTAACTCAGTTTGTTTGGGCTGGTTAGTGCAGCGCCTCGACGGAAAGACAAAGTACAAAAAACAGGGAACTACAGTGACTATGTTGAGTTCCTAGAGGGGGGAGGGGGGCAGGGGTGCCTCCCGCCCCCTCAGGCGTACACAACCTACAAATCATACATACACATGTCCCCTCGGAGAACACAGAGAGAAGGGCCGAGGGAACGCTAAACATATCAAAAAGACAAAATCATTTTAACGGCACTTCCTATTATAAAAATATATTGTAACAAACTTACTTACGTCATACAAAAAATCGGAGGTGAAAATAAGTTATCAATAAATAAGCAACACTTCTTATTATTAAGTACATCTTGTTGCAGTATCTCAATCTTTTGGTAGCGTCGAAACAATCATTAAGTACATTTTGTTTCCATTTCTTTGGCAAGAGTTTTGGAATGTATGTAGTAGATACAACACGCTTGACTAGCAATAGTTTCTGAGCTTGAATATGCTTGGAATGGCAACACTTTGACTAGGAATGATAAAGTACGTTGTTTGAATTCCTGGACCTTTGGTGAGGGCGACGCTGTCGACCCCGCTAACTAACATAAGAGAACAGATCCTGTGACTAGACACGTTCAGGGCACCGAACTCCGTCTGCGCGACACCCGGGCGCCGCACCTACAAAAACCTGTATTGTAACACAGTCACTCGCTGACTTACACAATAAATACGAGAGAAAATAAATAATAAACATCAAATTATCCTAGACTAGTATGCTGGCAACTTATAGCTACGACAAGACCATCATCTTGGGTGACTAGTGTCCGTTGCGGAATGTGCTGAGATCATCCGTCGGCGGTGGAACCTGAGCCGCCACACCGAACGTCGTCTTGTTGCTGTGACCTGAAGTGACCGGTGGTGTGTGGGCGACGCGGCCGTGCTGCTGCTGCCTGGCACCACCGCGTCCCTGGCATGGGCTGCTGGCTTGTACTGTGCGGGCGGGGCGAGGCGGGTGCCAGGGGCGTGTGTGACCCTGCCGGCGGCGGCGCCACGGGCGTGGGCGGCGTGCTCACGCGGAGCGCGCCCTATTGCTGAGGATGCCCGTGGGCGCCGATCCTGCAGCAGCTGCGGGGGTGTGGGCGTGTGGGCGCAGCTAGTGCGGCGCCAGGTAGACCAGGGGCTGCGGGGTGGCCTGTCACAAGTCGTGGTCGTCGAGGCAGTGGCCCACCATCGAGTTGGTCTGGTTCATCTGCGGCACTTGCGCCATGTGCACCACCGTGCTGTTCGGCGACGCCAGCCCGCACATCTTGCTGGAGCCCTCGTTGTCGTCCTTCCACTTGTCCATGGAGCGGCGACGAGCGTTCATGAAGAAGTTGCCCACCGTCGACGGCTCGAGGCCCAGCTGCCGCGCGATCGTCACCTGCATCTCCTTGCTGGGCCGCTTCGTCTCCTGCAACACAGCGCCGGTTAGGGGGGACTCAACGGGGGGGGGGGATGCACGCTACAGCCTACCAAGCACCTTAATCCTAAGTCATTTCTGTCACCCGAGACAAAGGGACAAATCTATAAATCACTCGGACTCCAACGACTCTCCTCTCGCACAAAACATTCAGTCACAAACCCTATTTTTCTTATCATACTTTATCATGTCTACGTGTGTGCGTGCGTCCGAATACAGATGCGAAGGTGTGTGTGTATGTGCGCGTGTATGCATGTACGTACGTGTGCGAGAAAGTAATTCCAGAGGTGTACACTACCTAAGAAGGGGAAGGGGGGGGAATGGGGTGGGGGAGGCAGCCATGATTTGCCCCGGGCCAAGCCGCTACCAGTTCGCCCCCCCCCTGTCCCCCCCTCTGCCGCCGCCCCCTGTATTCCCCCGTGACAAGTTACAACATATTACACTCAGTGTGGTAGGAACACTCTAGCAGGAGCGATCAAGAGGTCCCGGGGAGGGGGGGGAGAGGGGAGGAAGAAGAAGAAGAAGAAGAGAAGAAGAAGAAGAGAGAGGAGGAGGAGGAGGAGGACGAGGAAAGAAGGGGAGAGGAGGAAAGGAGATACTTGAGAAACAGAGACAATCCCCCTGTCCCCTCCTCCTCCTCCTCCTCCCCCTCCTTCGCCTCGGCTCCAAGTGTGGCCTGTGATGTGTGTGTTGGCCTCCCCCCCCCCTCCCCTCTCCCTCCCCTTCCTCGCACTCTTGTGTCACTCCTCTTCCTCCCTCCCCCTCCCCCCTCCCCTCTTCCCTCCCTGTCCTCTTTACCAAAGGTGCTACAGCAATAAAACGAGAGAGAGAGAGAGAGAGAGAGAGAGAAAGAGAGAGAGAGAGAGAGATGAGAGAGAGAGAGAGAGAGAGAGAGAGAGAGATGATGAGAGAGATGAGAGAGAGAGAAAGAGAGAGAAAGGAATGGGGATTAAGGAGAGAGGGGTGATAAATCGTAAATGGAAGATATATATTAAATGGGAATATATGTATTAATATTATATATATGTATATATATATATATATACTATACACACATATGTATATGTATGTACGTATGTATAGTCGTATATATGCAATATATATATTATATATATATATATATATATATATATATATATATATATATATATATATATATATATATATATATATATATATATATATATATATATATGTGGTGTGTGTGTGTGTGTGTGTGTTGTGTGTGTGTGCATGCAGACAGAAACAGGGACAGAAAAAGAGACAGGGAGAGACAGATGCAAAAAAGAGTGGGAAACAGGGAGAGATAGAGAAAAGACAGAGAGAGACAGGAGAGAAAAAAGAAAAAAAAAAAACAGTAAAAAAAAAAAAAAAAAAACAGGCCAAGGGAGCCAGGAAGCAGAGAGAGAGAGAGAGAGAGAGACGAGAGAGAGAGAGAGAGAGAGAGAGAGAGAGAGAGAGAGAGAGAGAGAGAGAGGGAGAGAGAGGGAGAGAGAGAGAGAGAGGAGAGAGGAGGAGAGGGGGGAGGGGGGGAGAGAGGGAGGGGATGAAGCAGTCCGTCCTGGTGCATACACATCTCTCTTTAATTATGGTTGGGAGGGCGGGCAGCTGAGGACTCTTCTCGAACAAGACTCTCATTAATTTATGAAAGAGAGTCGACCCTTAAGAACTCTCGGGTCCTCGCGTGCCCCGCCCTCCGTTTTCTGTGGACGCCATATTTTTTGCGGAGAGGAATGAGAGAAGGAGAAAAGGAGAGGGGAGAGAGAGAGAGACGAGGAGAGAAGGGAGAGGGGAGGAGGAAAAAAGGGTAGAAGGAGAGAGGGGAAAAGGAAAATTAATGGAAGGGAGAGGAGAGAGGAAGGGGAAGGGGAAAAGAAGGAGGAAGAGAAGGAGAGAGGGGGAAAGGGAATAATGGAAGGGGAGGAGAGAGAGAGAGAGAGAAGGAGAGGGGAAGGGAAGGGGAAAAAAGGGCGGTGAGAGGGAGAGAGAGGGGGAAGGGAAAGAAGGGGGAGGGAGGGAAGAGAGAAAGAAGAAGGGAGAGCGGGAAGAGGGAAAAAAAAAAGGAAAAAAAAAAAAAAAGGGGAGAGGGAGAGGGGAGAGGGAAGGGAAAAAAGGGAGAGGGAGAGGGGAAAAGGGAAAATGAAGGGGAGGGAGAAAGGAGAAGGCCGAGGAAGGTAGAGGAGAGAGAGAAAGAGAGAAAGGATAGATAAGGAAGAAGAGAGAAGAACGAGACGAATAGGAAGAGAACGAAAAGCGAAAGAGTGGAGAAGAGAAAAAGAAAAAAAAAAACATTCTCCTTCTCTCTTCTCTCTCTCTTTCTCCTATTCTCTCTCTCTCTGTCTTTTTCCACATTGTTATTCTTTTTTACTTTTTTTTTAATACATAACCCCACAGAACAATAGAAAGAGATCATGTGGCTTATTGTCTCCCTTAAGCTGACACTGTAGGCCGGGAGAGATCAAAGGCGAGGCAGTTGAGTGGTGGGCGTGAAGGGCCTGTGAGGGGGACGAGGGGGGAGAGAATTTAGGATTGAGTGGAGGAGCGAGGGGAGAGAGGGCAGGGGATGGGATTAGAGTTGAGTCAGGAGGCGATGAGGGGGGAGGAGAGGGGAGAGGGCAGGTTGAGTGATGGGGGGAGTGAAGGGGGGAGGGGAGAGACGCGTAGTTGAGTGGGGCGGAGGGGTGAGGGGGAGAGGGCGAGGTAGTTTGAGTAGGGAATGAGGGTGGGTGAGGGGGGAGAGGGGGGAAGAGGTAGCGTTGAGTGTGTGGGGGTGATTGGGGTGACGGGGCAGAAAGGCAGTGAGGGGGGACGAGGGGCGAGGTAGTTGTGAGTAGGGACGAGGAGGGTGGGAGGGGTGAGGGGGAGAGGGCGATGGCAGTTGAGTGGGGGGTGGAGGGGGTGATAGGGGGGTGAGGGGGCGAAGGGGGTGAGGGGGAGAGGGCAGAGGCATAGGATTGAGTAGGGCATGAGGGTGAGGGGGCGAGAGGTTAAGGTTGAGTGGGGGGAGAGACGGTGAGGGGGAGAGGTAGGTTGGAGTGGGGGGGAGACGGTTGAGGGTGGGGGGAAGAGGGGCGGGAGGCAGTTGAGTGGGGCGAGGGGGTGAGGGGTTAGAGGGCGAGTTAGGTTGAGTGAAGGGGGAGGGAGGAGGGTAGTATAAAGAGGGGAAGAAGGGTAAGAGGGGAAGGGAAAGGCGAGACCAGGGAGGGGGGGGAGGGGGAGAAGGGAGGGTAAAAAGGAGAAGAGGGCCAGAAAAGGAACCGTAAGGGGGAAAAAGGGAGGAGGTAGGAGGGCAAGAAAGGGGGGAAGGGAGGAAGTGTAAGAGGGAGGAGGAAGGGAGAAAAAGGGAAAGGGAGGAGGGAAGGAGGGCGAAGAGGGAGGGGGGAAGAGGGAGGATGGAGAAGGGGGGAAAAGGGGGAAAGGGAAGAGGAGTGAAGACAGAGGAGGAAGGAAGGGGAAGAGGAAGACAGAGGCAGATGAGGTAGAGGAGATAGAGTAAGAGGAAGGAAATGTAAAGGTGGAAGAGGAGACAAAGAAAGAATATGAGGAAGAAAGAAAGGAGAGAAGAACAAGAAAAAAGGAAACGGGAAAGACCGATAAATAGGAAGGAAGGAAGAAGAACCGATAAGGAGCGAAAAAAAACGAAGAAAAAACGAAAAAATGAGATAACAATAAACGAAGAATTAGGAGAAAAAAAACACAAAGACAAAAAAAAAGTAAAAAATAAAAAATAAATAAAAATAAAAATAAAAAAACAGGGAAAACTCAAGAGACGAGAAAACGTTTAGGCCTGTAGCTCTTCTCTCCTCTCCTCTCCTTCCCTCTTTCCTTCCGTCCTTCCTTCCTCTCCCTTCCCCCTCCCTTCGCCTCCTCCACCTTTAATTAGTAGCAAATGAGACCGCCAATTATTCTATAGTGGCCACACCCGTGACAGAGAACCTCCGGCCACGTGGATCCTAAATGTTTCCAGGAATTAAGTGGAGTCGGCATCTTGAGCCAAGGGGGGGAGGGGGGGGGGGGAGGGCCAAGGGGGAAGGGTATAATGGGGGGATGTAAAAGGTAGGGCGGTAGGGGAGTTTATAAGTGTGTGTGTGTGTGTTCAAATTGTAATGTGTGAGTATGTGTGTGCACATGCCAGAATGTAAGAGCGTGTATGTGTGTGGTGTGTGTGCGTGATAACGTACACACGTTCTGACGGGAAGATTAATGGCGCAAGCAGAATGACTTAGCAGATAACAGCGAAGTTATTTTGTTCACTAATAATAAGACCTGAACATTAAACTTAGAGTCAAGCGAAAATCTATGTTTACATGTTTCTTTAATACTATTGCATCTCTTCCTTCCTCTCTCTCTCTTCTCTCTCTCTCTCTCACACACACACATTCTCTCATTCCCTCCATCCCTTTCCTTCCCTCCCCTCCCTCCCTCCCCTTTCTTCCCTCTCTCCCCACCCTCTCCTTTCCCTCCCTCCCCCCTCCTTCCCCTTCCTCCTTCCCCTCCCACCCTCCTTCCCTCCCTCTCCCTTCCCCCACCCTCCCTCCCCCCCTCCCTCCCCTCTCACGCAGACTACACCTCTAAACCTTTACATAAACACGAAGCAAAGAGCGCGCTCCTCCCCTGTGTCTCCCACGCAGATCAAAGCCGGCGAAGCAAGAAGACTCCCGGTATAAAATATATTTCGTTTTTCATGCAAGGATGAATGAACAATAGGGGGACGAGGGCGGTTATCAAGGGGGGGGGAGGAACGAGGAGGGGGTGGACGGGAGGGAGAGGGGGGAGGAGGGGAAGAGGGAGGAGAGGGGGAAGGAGGTGGAGGGGGGAGGAAGGTAGAGGAGGGGGATGGAGAAAGAGGTGGAGGTGGATGGGAGAGGAGGAGATAGAGGAGGAAGAGGTGGAAGGGAGGAGGAGGATATAGAGGAGAAGGAGGTGGAAGGGGGGGGAGGAGAAGCAGGCAGAGGAGGAAGAGAAGAAGAGTAGTTAGATGAGGAGGAAGTGGAAGGGAGGGAGGACTAAGAGATAGAGGAGGACGTGAAGGAGGGAGAGGAGATGGAGGAAAAGGAAATGGAGGAGGAGGAGATGGAGAAGGACGTGAAGGAGGGAGAGGAATAAAAGTAGAAAGAGGAAAGGATTCGGAGTCTGAGGAAATCAAGAAGGAGGAGAAGAGGAGAGGAGGAGGAGGGAAAGAAAAGGGTTAAGAATATTAGGAATAGAGAAATAGAGAAAAGGGAGGAGAAGGAGTAAGAGGAGGAGGGCGAAGGAAGAATCAGGAGTAAGAAGAAGAAGAGGAGGAGGGAGAGGGAAGGAAGTATATGAAAAGAAGAAGTAGAAGGAGGAGGGTAAGGAAGATGAGGAGGACGAGGAGGAGAGGGAAGTGGGAAGTAAATGTAGGAAGAGAGAGGGAAAGGAAGAGGGAAGTGTGGATAAACCGATGAAAGGAGGAAAAAAATATACGATAATAATAGCGATAATGATGATAACTATATAAACAACGTTAACAATTATTATGATATTGACATTAACATCAATAAAACCGATTATCATAATCATCATCCTGATATTTCCGTTCCTTATCGTCAGTTTTCTTATTATCATCATTATCATTATTCTCTGCACTTCCGTTTCTATCCTTTATCCTTTATCCTTAATTTCCTTTCGCAAGGACACGAACAAGAAACACAACAATAATAATAACGACAAAAAATTTTTTTTACATTTCTATTCCCTCTCCACTTCCTAAATTCTCCTCCTTCCTCCCTTCTCCTCCTCCTCCCTCTCTTCCTTCACGTCCCCTACCTCTGTCTTCCCTTCCTTTCTTTAAATTTTCTTTTTATCTCCTTTTCTCCATATTCTATTTCTCTTTTAATTCCTCACATCTTCTCGTCTCCCATATCCTCTATACTATTCTTTTTCCATCTTCTAATCTCTTCATCTCTATCTATTCTCCCTTCTTCTCCCTTAAAATGCTTCTTTCAACCTTTCTCCCTCTTCTTTCTCTTTCCTCACCCTTGAAAATTCACCTACCTCCCCCCCTCCCCATCCCTCTACCCCTCTTACACCTTCCAAAAATTTCCCTTCCCCCCGCCCTCCCACCCCTCCCTTCTCCTCGCCCTCACCTCCCCCCCTCCCCTCCCTCCCCTCCCTCTCTTCCCTCATCCTCCTCCCCCATCCCCTTTTTTCCCCCCTCCCTTTCCCCCCGCCCTCACCTCCCCCTTCCCCCTCACCCTCCACCCCTCCCCTTTCACCATCCCTCCCTCCCTCCCTCCCCTCCCTCACCCTCCCTCCCTTCCCCTCCTGACCTCCCCCCCGCCCGCCACCCCGCCTCCTTGGACGTGACATTCGGGGGGTCAGGCTTCGGGGCGCTGTTATTTTCTAATGATATTGATAAGCGGGCCAACAGAGGTAGCAGCCAGCGACAAATGGGACCTTACGTATCGAAATCCAATAGGGTCCGAGATCCCCTTAGGTCTCTCTCTCTCTCTCTCCTTCCCCTTAGCCCTTTAGCTTTTTACCCTTTTCCCCTTTTTCTCCTTTTCTTTTTTCTCTTTTTTCCCCTTAGTCTCTCATTATTTTACCTCTTAATGTCTCCTTTTTTTGAATCGTCTCCTACTTCTTTCTTTTCTCTCTTTGCTTTTCCTTATCTCTTAAGTTTTGCCTTTTCCCCTTAGGCTCTCTTCCCCTTCTTCTTAACTTCTCCCTTTTCCTCTTTGCTTTCTCTTCCCCTTAGCCTCTCCTTTGCCCCTTTTCCTAAGTCTCTTTCCCTTCCCCTTCCTCTTAATTTCCCCTTTTCCTCTTTGCTCTCCCTTCCCATTTCCCCTTTTCCTAAGTCTCTTTCCCTCCCACTTAGCCTCCCCTTTCCCTAGCCTTTGCCTAACTGCCTCCTAAACACCCCTTTCCCTTAACTCTATCCCTTTATTAATAACAAAAACAATCATGGAAATAGTAATAGCAATAATAACAATGACAATGTTTACAGGTCCCTTAACGTCGACTAGTATTAAGGATCATGTATATAAAAGCAGTTGTTTATTTATACACAACCACAAACATCAAACTTATATCCAACTATCTCTCTACGAATTTATTTATCTTTTTATCTATCTCTCTATATCTATATTTATGATTACGATTATATCTACATCGTTATTTACATTCATATCAATATCTTTACATCAACGGACGTCAAAGAAGCGTCTCCACGTGTTCGCACGACCCGCGCATAGGCCTATAAAAGAATACGAAGAAGAAATAAAAAAAAAAAATATATATACCACGACCCTCCCCTAGTTCACCTCCCTCCCCCCTCCCCCTTTCCTCCCTTTCCCCCTCCTCCCTTCCCGTCCGGCTCCCTCTCCCTCTCCCCATGTCCCCCCTCCTCTCTCCCCCTCCCCCTCCCTCCCTCCCTCCCCCGCCCACCACCTCTACTGTTTCTCAAAATATATTTTATTTATCTCTCTCTCTGCGCCGACACCATCCGGGGGATTTTGTGTTTGCCGTCAGCAAGGTTTTCCACTCTCTTTTGAGGGAGTTTAGCCCACAAGTCAGTTCACGTGCGACCTCGTCCGCCAGCTGTTCTCTCCCCACGCTCTCCTCCTCTCCCCTCTCCTCTCCTCTCCCTGCTAATTCTCGTTTATCTCCCTTCTCCTTCTCCTCCCCTCCTCTCTCTGTTCTTATTTATTATTCTTATTCTCCATCTCCTTATCCCTGTTTCTCTTCCTAATTTTTTTCGTCTTCATCTCACCGTTCTTTTTTTTTCTCTCTCTCATCCTCTTCTACTCTCCCTCTTCCTTCGTTTCCACCGTTTACTTCTCTTCTTATCCTCCCCTTTCCTACGTTTACTTTCCCTCTTCTTTCTTCTATCCATTTCAGTTTCTCAAGTCTTCTTCCCTCTCTTCTTCTCTCCCACTTCTTTCCTTCGTCTCCTTTCTGCTATTTGCCTTCCCATCTCTATTCTCTCTATCCTTCTGTCCATTAATTCCTTTTCTTTTCATCTCATATTTATATCCTTCACCTTTCATCCACTATTTATCAATGTCATCTTTTCATCTAATATTCTCTACATATTCTCACCCATCTCCTTTTCATCCCTTTCATATACTAATTTATCTTCTTATTATCCGTCCAACCACTATCTATCCTTTCTTATCCCTTTCATCCTTCCATCCTCTTCCTCTTCTTCCATTTTCCCTCTACCTCCGTTTTATCCAACTTCCCTCCCTTTCTCTCTCTCTCTCTCTCTCTCTCTCACTCCTCTCCTCTCCCTCTCCCTATCTCTCTCTCTCTCTCTCTCCTCTCTCTTCTCTCTCTCTCTCTCTCTCTCTCTCTCTCTCTCTCTCTCTCTCTCTCTCTCTCTCTCTCTCTCTCTCTCTCTCTCTCTCTCTCTCTCTCTCTCTCTCTCTCTCTCTCTCTCTCACTCTCTCTCCTCTCTCTCTCTCTCCGCCGCACAAATATCCACTTTTTCTGTCTCTCTTCTCAACGTAACTTTGTGAAAATTTCACCTTTTTGCTCGAGTCATTAGCCTCATATTTTTCACATTATCTGTGGTTGATAATGTCTCGTTAATGTAGTGTACACGGCTTGTGTGTGTGCGTGTGTGTGTGTGTGTGTGTGTGTGTGTGTGTGTGTGTGTGTGTGTGTGTGTGTGTGTGTGTGTGTGTGTGTGTGTGTGTGTGTGTGTGTGTGTGTGTGTGTGTGTGTGTGTGTGTGTGGTGTGTGTGTGTGTGTGTGTGTGTGTGTGTGTGTGTGTGTTTGTATGTGTTTTGTGTGTGTGTGTGTGCTTATCTATACATGTACGTATTTACGTGCGTATTTATTAACGTGTGCGACCGTATGTGTGCACCTGTATGTGTATATACGCTCATTCACTCCACACTCTGCGTATACGTATGTGTGTGTGCGTATGCGTGCGTGGCCTTCCCCGCTATCTCACCCGTGTAGCGAGAGTGACGACAGTTTATACAAAGAGACAAAATATAATGATAAAACAGCCAATTTAATCCTCTGGGACTTGGCAAAAATAGTGTGATAAGCAAGCGAGTTATCACAGGGGAGAGAAAGGGGGGCGGTGTGTACATCAGCTGAGACGGGAGTTAATTACTGCTCTGCGCCTCACCTGCACACACACAAATACGCACACGCACATAGATATACGTACACACGCATAGAGATATCGTGCATACACATAGAATAACATACACACACTACGTACACACAACAGATATACGCACACAGATATATGTACACACACAGATATACCCGTACATATAGATATATACGTACACACAAAGACACAGTACCATAACCGCCATCCATCCGCACATAAGCCTAAAATATCATAATAAAAAAAGAAAAAGGAAGAAAAAGAGGAAGACATAAAAAGATAAGGAAGAAGGAGACAAAATATTAATTTGAGAACATACGAAAAAAAAGAGAATATTAAGAATACATAAAGAAGAACACTGAAAGATAAAAATAGATAGATAGTTAATAGATAGATAGGAAGAGAGGGAAGAAGAGAGAGAGACGAGAGAGAGAGAGACGAGAGAGATGGAGAGATGAGAGGCGAGAGAGAGAACGAGACAGAGAGAGCACGACGAGACAGATGAGACGGAGAGAGAGATGACGGAGAGCGACAGAGAGAGAGAGGAAGAGCGAGAAAGAGACAAGAAGAGCCAGACAGCAGACAGAGGCAAGAGAGAGATCGATCCGAGAGCGAGAAGAGATTAAAATCAAAATCCAACGAATTAAAAGAATCAGACTACATAAACAAAACACATTTCAACTTACCTTAAAAATAGCTTGCAGTGTACGACGCTGCAAATCCGTGAAAACTAGCCGTGGCTTCTTGGGAGCAGGCTGCTGATCGGGATGGCTTTGCTGCTCCTCTTTCCTTTTGCAGGCTGCGGGGAGAGAGAGGAGGGTTAGTGGGTGCGAATGGGGGAAGAGGGAGGGAGGAGAGAGAAATATATATATATATAGAGAGAGGAAGGTGTAGTAGTGCGACATGCGAATAGATAGAGAGGGAGAGAGGAGAGGGGGAGAGGAGAGAGAGAGAGAGAGAGAGAGAGAGAGAGAGAGAGAGAGGAGAGAGAGAGAGAAGAGAGAGGAGGAGAGAGAGAGAGAGAGAGAGAGAGAGAGAGAGAGAGAGAGACAGGAGAGAGAGAGACTGAGTGAGGAGAAGAGGACGAGGAAGGGATGCAGTGAGAAGAAAGACGAGAGAGAGAGATGATGAGCGAGAGAGAGGAGGAGAGAGAGAGGCAAGGAGAAGAGAGAGAGAGCTGAGGAGAGAGAGAAGATAAAGGAAAGAGAGAGACGAGAGAGACAAGCGAAGCGAGAAGAAAGAAAGAAAAGAGAAAGAGAGAAAGAGAGCGAGAAAGAAAGAAAAAGATGAAAAACACAAATAGGAGAATGGAATATAAAATAATCACCCATAAACAATTTAATGGTACAGTTTAATGGCCTTAAATCTATACCTACGCGTATGATGCAATACCAGTTAACTCTGTAAAACGAACCCAGCCTGATAATCTAAAGGCAGTTCTAAACAATCAAGGGAAGAAAGAAAAGGACAAAGGGAATAAAGAGAGGGAAAAAAAAAGAGGGAGAGATTACGTGAGAAAACAAGAAAACACGAAAGAACAACGGCAAGAACAAGAAAAGAAATCCGGCAATACGGAGGTAAAAACACGAAAACCAAAAACCGAAAAGAAAACAGAAGTAAAAACACGGAAAACAAGCGGATAACACCAACGATAAGAAACAAGAAGAAGACGGAAAAAAACGACAGCAATACACCGGGAGCAACAGCGGCCGTGGCGAGCTCCCGGCCCCGTCTTCCCGCGCGGCCAAAATGCATTTGTTAATCAGATTAGGACCGTCGGCAGCATTAATGAACATTGATATAAGGACGGCGATTATTCGTGCTCACGGCGGCGCGGGCGGGCCTGCTTTACAGCGCGGGGAATAATAAGCCCAGACTTTTCATTTGGCCGAACCGAGAACCGCGAGGAGCCGCCACGGACCGCCCAGACCCGCCACCGGAAACCCGCCCAGACCCGCCCCAGACCGGACCCGCCCAGACCCGCCACGGACCGCCCAGACCCGCCACGGACCGCCCAGAGCCGCCACGGCCCGCCCAGACCCGCCACGACCGCCCAGAACCGCCAGACCGCCCAGACCGCGACGGACCGCCAGACGGACCGCCGCCCAGAACCGCGATACCCAATTGGCGCTCGCCGAGGCTGCCCCCGGGGCCTCGGGCGCGCGCGCGGAGAGACTCGCTTGTTTTTAAAAATCATTATTAGGGTCGTTTCCCTTTTCTTTCCGTTTTCATATTTCGGGGCTTCGATTCGGCGCTGCTGTTTTGTTATATGTATTTCTTTTTTACGGTTTTGTTGATTATCTTTTAAAAAATACACATATATATATTTTTAGTTTGTTGTAGGTCTTGTTGTTGTGTTTGCCTGCATTGTTATATCGGAGGGGGCGGGGCTTATTACTTTTTATTATCTTTAGGATATTTTCTTTTTATTACCAATCGTTATCATCATAATCATTTTTAGCTTTAGCAACAATTCTTCCTGTAATATTCTTTCATTGATCTATTTCCATCCATCATCAGAAAGCCGTTTCCCTAATTCAATCCTTCGCTGTACCATATCTATTCTATTATCATTTCGATCCCTAATTTTGAAGATTCGATTTTGTTATCATCTTAATCATATATAAATATTATAATTTAAAATAGTTTACCCTCGTTTCCATTCATATTTGGTTTTCTTTAAAAAAAATCGAGCGGTCGGTTTAAACGTCTTTGTAATAGTTTTTTTTTTAATGAATTAATTGTTCTAGAGATTATTTGCTTCTTTCTTCCTTTTCCCTTTTTTTATTATTTATTCTTTCTCTTTTCCTTTTCCCGTTTCTTTATATTTGCATTTTTAATCGTTCCGTTTCCAAGGGATTTTGAACAAGGGATGAGAAGATTTGAAGAGAGAGAGGAGAGAGGAGAGAGATGAGAGAGGAGAGAGAGAAGAGAGAGAGAGTGAGAGAGAGAGAGAGAGAGAGAGAGAGAGAGAGATCCTGGCAAATATCGCAAATCCATGAAGGCGAAAAAAGGAAAAAAAATGGAGCGAAGATTCTGGGCACAATTATAGGTTACGTGAAAGCGGGCAGCGTGTGTGCGTGCATGCGTGTGTGCGTGTGTATGTGTGTGATGTGCATGTGTGTGTGTGTGTGTGTGTGTGTGTGTGTGTGTGTGTGTGTGTGTGTGTGTGTGTGTGTGTGTTGTGTGTGTGTGTGTGTGTGTGTGTGTGTGTGTGTGTGTGTGTGTGTGTTGTGTGTGTGTGTGTGTGTGTGTGTGTGTGTGGTGTGTTAAATAGTATATATAAATATATATATAATATATATATATATTATATATATATATATATATATATATATATATATATATATATATATATATATATATATATATATATGTATAATCATTCACGTACTGTATATTCACGTCTGCATTTGTATATTTTGAGGGGAATTGGAGGCCAGAGAGAGGGAGAGAAAGAGAGGGTAGAGGAGAGAGGAGTGATCAGGTAGGAGGGGAGGGGGCAGTGGGGGGAGGGTAAGCGTAAGGAGCTAGGGGGAGGGAGGGACGGAGGGGGGGGCCGTGTGGACGTCCGGTATTGTCTCTGGGTGTGAAAGACTTGTCTATGTGTGTGTGTACATATGTGCGTCCGGCGCTTGTGTGTGTGTGCGTCCCCTCCCGCTCGTGTGCATCTCCTCCGCTCGAGTGCATCTATGTGTCGCGCCGTCCCTTCCCCCCGTGTGCGTATATGTGTCCCCTCCCTCGTGTGGTATATATCCGTCCCCCCCCCGTGTGCGTATATATCCGTCCCCAACTCCGTGTGCGTATATATCCGTCCCCAACCCCCCGTATGCGTACATGACCGTCCCCGCCACCCGTGTGCACCTATGACCGTCCCCTCCGCCCGTGTACACCCATGTGCGTACCGCGTGTGTGAATGCGCGACCCAACGCACGGGTTTCCCACACCTATTCCCCCATTTTCCAATCACTGTGGACTACACAAAGCCAAAATACAGACGAACGTACAAAAAGCCTGAGACGAGCGGACCGGTGGAGGGGTGGTGAGGGGTGGGGAGGAGGAGTGGGGTGGGTGGGGGGGAGGGGAGAGGTGAGGGGGGGGAGTAGAAAGAAAGGGGGGAGTAGAAAGGGGTGAGAGGGATATAGGGGGAGGGGGAGGAGTAGGGGGGGGAGAAGGGGGGATAAGGGGGAGGGAGGAGTAGAAAGGGTTGAGAGGGGGAAGGGGAGGGGAGGAGAAGGAAAAGGAGGTAATAAAGATGAGGAAAGGAAGAGGAAGTAATAAAGATGGAAAGAAAGGAAGAAGCGGCGAGAGAAAAAAGAGCATAATAATAATAATGAAATTAGCATTAATAATAACGATAATAATAAGAATAATGATAAATGATAGTAAAAATGAGTAACAATGATAATAACAGTAATAATAATAACCCCAAACAATAAAAAAATTATAATAATAATAACAATAATCATATAATAAGCATAATATCAATAATAATAATAACAGCAGGAATAGCAGTTGATACGCCAAGACGAAAATGTATTTAGGCCAAAAGTAGCAGCAAAGCGAATGAGGAAGAGGGGAATAATCCGAAATTAAGATAGAGAGAGAAGAAGAGAGAAGACTAGAGAGAGAGAGAGAGAGAGAGAGGAAAGAAGAAATAGAAGCCGAAATTGAGATTGAGAGAGAGAGAGACAGAAAGAGAGAAAGCACAAGCTGAATAGGAGAGGACAGGAGAGAAAGAAAGGGAAGTAAGAAGGGGGGGGAGTGAGGTGAGGGGAGAAGGAGAGTGGAGGGAAGGGGAGGGTGAGGGAAGGGCAGTCCCCTCTCTTCCTTCACACCCTCTCGTCTTCTCCTCACACCCCGCGCTATCCTGAACAATGAGGTGGGCGGGAGGGAGGGAGAGAAGGGGGAGAGAGAGGGTGAAAGGAGAGGGAGAGAGAGGAAGGAAGACGGAGGAAGGGACGGGACGGCGAGGAGGAGAGGAGACGGGGACGGCGAGAAGAGAGGGAGAGAGGGGAGGAAGGCGTGTGTGTGTATGTGTGTGTGTGCGTGTGTTGTTTTCCCTTGATTTTTCGAAACGCCTAAAATGAGGTGTCTTGCGGGCCCCCTTTCACACCCTCCAGACTGGGGGCCGTGATTGTGATGGTAGTGGTGGGGAGGGGAGGGGAGCAGGGAGACCAAGAGAATAGGGGGGAGGGAGAGGGGAAGAAAGGGATGGTAATGATAAGGGAGGGAAGGAAGAGAGGAAGGAGGGAGAGAAGGTGGAAGTAAGGTGAGAGAGAGAGAGAAGACGAGAGAGAGAGAGAGAGAGAGAGAGAGAGAGAGAGAGAGAGAGAGAGAGAGAGAGAGAGAGAGAGAGAGAGAGAGAGAGAGAGAGAGAGAGAGAGAGAGAGAGAGAGAGAGAGAGAGAGAGAGAGAAGAGAGAGAGAGAGAGAGAGAGAGAGAGAGAGGAGAGAGTAAGTAAGAGAGAATAAATGAAGCAGAGAGATAGGATGAGACGAAAAGGGAAAATGAGAGTGATAACAAGAAGAGAGAAAATAAGGGAGGGGAGAGAAGGTGAAAGGAAGATAGATAGATAGATAGATGGAGAGAGAGAAAAAAATACATGAGACAGAGAGATTAAGATAAAGAATAGAAGAGAATGAACAGAAAAACGAGAACAAGAAGAGAGAGAATGAGACAGAAAGAGAGAAAAGAAGAGAGAATGAGACAGAAAGAAGAGAACAAGAGGAGAGAGAATGAGAACAAGAAAGAGAGAAGAGACAGAAAGAGAGAGAGAATGAGACAGAAAGAGAGAATGAGGGAGGGGAGAGAGCGAGGCCGAGGGCGAAGAGTGAGGGCGGGTGAGGGTGAGACACACAACAGCAGGTGTGGTGACATTTTTCCCCTCTTTGCTCTGGTCGCTACAACTGCCATTTAACATTTGATATCTTTTTCTTCCTCTTTCTTATTTTTTCTTTCGTTCTCTCGTTCGATTGTGAGAAGGACTAAGCTGCTGGTTGAAGATTTTTCTTTTGGTTAATGTTCTAAACTGAATTATGGAAGCACAAGGCGCAGGTTCACACGCATACACAGACTCGGACACGGACGCACACACAGAAACACAAACAAAAATACACAAACACATCTGCTATCACACACACACACACAACACACACACACACACACACACACACACACACACACACACACACACACACGCACACGCACACACGCAGACACAATCATAAGCAAAAACGCAAACACAATCACAAACAAAAACGAACACACATCTACAATCACACACACACAAAAAAACAAACAAACAAAAATCGCACACAAATCTACAATCACACACACACACACACGAACAAGAAACACACACCTAACAAACTGTAAAAAAACAAAACAAACACAAATCCACATGTAAACCGTTCACTCGCAGACACAAACCTTCCTGAACAAACACGAGGTGACAAAATGAAGTGCAGCCGCCTAGCAGAGTCAACAAATAAACATCTTTATACAAATATTAAGCACGCGAACTGCCACGAAAGAGGGGGAAGGGAGAGGAGAAAGGAGAGGGGGAAGGCAGGGGAAGGAGAGGGGAAGGGAGAGGGGGAAGAGAGGGAAGGAGAGGGGAGAAGGAGAGGGGGAGAAGGAGAGGGGGAAAGGAGAGGGAGAAAGGAGAGGGGGAAGAGGAGGGAAGAGGGGAGAGGAGGAAGGGGGGGATAACTGGCCAGGATTTGCTTCCATGCTTTTGTTCAATCAAATGCACGCAACAGGAGAAGCCAAGAACCCTGGGTGTTAAGTTGTCTTGGGGTTTAGTGTAAGACAAATTCCAAACTCAAAAGGTATCAAATATATTTTTCCTTCGCCTTTTATCATCATTACTATCATTATCATTATCATTATTTTAATGATCATCATTACTAGTATTATTATCATCATTATTATTATCATCACCAATATTATCATTTTCATCATTATTACTATTTTTGTATTCATTACCATCATTTATCACCATCCATCATCATCATCATCATCATATCTTCATTATCCTTACTACTACTATTATTATCCCTATTACCATCTATTCATTCACAACCCTGGCTTTGAAGAATCGCATTACCGATTCCCGTTATCAACAAAGGAAAGTCGACAAAGTACCTGTAATCCCCCCCCTCTCCTCCCCCCCTCCTCACCCCCACTCCTTCCCAGCGCCACGCCCCTACTACTACCCTCCCCCTCACCCCCCCCCCCCCTTAAATCCCATTTCGTAGCATGTTCTTCCGTGATTGCGAGACATTTCCGGCACCGGCACGCGCCGTTGCGAAAGAAAGAAAGAGAGAAAGAAAGAAGAGAAAGAAAAAAGAAAAGAAGAAGAAGAAAGAAGATAAGAAAAGAAAGAAAGAAAAAAAAAAAAGAAAAAAAAGAAAAGAAAAGAGAAAAAAAAAATAAGAAAAAAAGAGAAGAAAAGAAAGAGGAAAGGAAGAAAGAAAGAAAGAGAAAAAACTACGAAAGGCTTGTAGTGGATATGGAGGCGAGTGACACGTGTCAGTGACAATGGCTAGGATTTTGGCGTGTCATGCGGGGGGGGGGGGGGTACGAGCACAAGCACACACGCGTATACAAATGTATATAGGGACATGCATACAAAGGCAGAGACAAAAGAAGGGTGTGGAAAAGACACACCCCAAACGCCATGTATACGCACACACACACAACACACACACACACACCACACACACACCTGCACGCACACAAATCACCCCCCCACACCCCCTACACAAACAAACAAACACACACAAAACAAACCACCCACAAACAAACCCCCCTCCACCCCCTTCCCTCCCACTCCCCCCCTCTTCCCCTTAAACCCACCCACCTTAAAAAAACGCCCACCAATCACGCCCACTCTCTCGCTACTCATGCAACGCCCAGCCCAAAGCCGCCCCGTGCACGCGTGGTTGCAACTGCTTTAACCCTCATCAGCGACCCCCTCATCAGTCGCATCAGCCGCGTCAGTCTGCGCCGATACGTGAAGCAAGCACAATCGCGAGGCAAGGGGGTGGGAGGGGGGGGGGGGAGGGGGATAGGAAGGGGAGGGAGATGGGAGGGGAGGAAGAATGGGAGTGGAGGGGGGAAGGGGGAGGGAGATGGGAGTGTGAGGGGAAGGGAGGAGGGAAGGGAGTGTGAGGGGGAGGGGAGGGAAATGGGAGTGTGGGGGAGGGACGGAGATGAGGGTGTGGGGGAGGGAGATGGGAGTGTGAGGGGGGGGGAGACTAGGGACGAGAAGGAAGGGGGAGGAAGGGAAAAGGGGTAGGAGAGGTAGGAGAGGCAGAGAAAGGGGGAGGGGATTAAGGGGAATAGGGGGAGATGGGGAGAAGAAGGAAGATAGAAGGAAGAGGAAGGGGAAAAATAGGGGAGAAGAAAGGAGGAGGAGAATAAAAGGAGGAAGGAAGGGAGACAATGGGAGGAAGGTGAGAGGAGAGGAGGGAGAAAAAATGAAGGGGGAATTAAGGCAGAGGGAAGAACAAAGGAGAAGGGGTAGAGAAGAGAAATGAAAAAGAGGAAAAAGAGAGGAAGATTAGAAACCAAATGGACGAACGAAATGGATAGAGAAGGAAGAGGAAAAGCGAACAGGAAACAAAAGCCAAAGAAAAAACAAGAAAGAAACAGAAGAGAAAAAGAGAAAAAGAAGAAGAAGGAAGGAAGAAGAAGGGAAGAAGAGAAAAAGAAGAAGAAGGAAGGAAGAAAGAAGGGAAGAAGGGAAGAGGAGAGGAAGGAGGGGGAAGGACGGAGGAACAGACACACACACAGCTGCAGGACTGAATTTTAGCACATCCGGGAAACCTTCGTGAGAACAGAACCCGGTGCCGTCGGAGGGTATGTCTTCCCTTCCCTTCCCTTCTCTCTCTGTTTATCTCCGTTTATCTCTTGTGCATAAGGAAGAAGGAAGGGAGAAGAGGGAGAGGTAACGGAAAGGGGGATGAGAGGAGAGAGGGAATTTTATGTAGAGAGAATGAGGGAGAGAGGGAGAGGGAAGGAGGGAGGGAGAGGGAGAAGAAGAGAGAAGAGAGAAAGAGAGAGGAGAAAGAGAAAGAGAAAGAAGAAAAGAAAGAAACAAACAAACCCCACCCCCCCAAAAAAAACGAAAAGAAACGAAGACGAAGAAAAGCAAAAAGAGAAAAGAGAAAAGAGAGAAGAAGAGACCGTCGACCCAAGGCAACAGACAGACGAACGGGCGAAACAAAGAGACAACAGAGCATCGCGCATAAAACAAAAATAACTTAATCAGGAGAGATCAGTATAGATTACCAATACACAAGACAATTGAATTCCAATTTGATATTTCCAGATTTTTTTCTTACAATGCTGATGATAACGATAAGATATTGACATTATTAATTAAGTAAAGGCTAATTAACCTACGATTTATTAAGCACAAAATACAACATCACTAATAATCATGAACATCGTATGGTTATGATAACGAAAAAAAAAAAATAATAACAATACACAAAAAAACGATATTGAAAAGGTAGAGAAAGTTTATAGAAAAATAATACA